>JABSTL010000850.1:0-42876 GCA_013759095.1 Fusarium sp. NRRL 29148
GATAAGGTTCTGATCCTGGTTGATGGTGTCAATGTCGCAAAGGACGAAACTGGAACCCCCCTCGATTCATCATCAAAGTACCTCAGCGAGCCATGGGGTATACCATCGCCAAACGGCGATACTGCATTCGCATGGACATCTCCTCCTCTTCGATTTTCGTTCAAGCCCTCTACCCCATCTATAGCGTTGAGGATGGCTGTATGCGATCTTCATAATGGCTATGGCGATACTGCTGTCATGCTCAAGATCCGACCCTGCACCGACTGCGATGAGTCGTTCAAGGTTGATTATGACACGACGAGTGTTGTGTCTACTACGACGTACGAAGCGACCTCTGTCGTGACGCAAGCTGCTTCAGGAACAGTTCGCGGGACTATTTCGTACGTTACATATGTCACTGCTTCTGCTACTAGTACTACGTTGCTATCATCAGAAGCTTCCACTACGTCAGAATTTTCAGCAACATCGACATCACCTGACATATCAACCTCATCAGCACCAACAACGACGTCAGCTCCATCGGTACCAAAATCTTGCAGTGACATAAGCAATCCCTACCAAGGCCCTTCCAACTCACAGTTCGAGGTTACTTGCAATTCATACTCAACCGGCGGCAATCAAATCGGCAACACCCACGTGGTTACCGGCATAGCACCGTGCATTGACCTCTGCGCTACTACTTCAAGTTGCAAGGCAGCAATGTTTGACCGCAGTCAGTCTTTCTGCTACTTTCTGGACGGATCTGATGGCCCAGCGGCCAACAATCTGTATGATATGGCTACTTTGCTGTCATTTTCATCATCAACGACATCTTCGCCTACAACTACAACATCTGCCCTTTCAGGTCCAACAGCTTGCAATCAACTCGATAACCCAACCTACATCGACGGTGTGCAGTTCTCAATCTTTTGCGGCAAGCAAGCAACTGGCGGCAATGCGGTCGACTACAGCGCCCAGCTGCACAGCTTGACGGAATGCATGACATTCTGCATTGATAACCTGGCTTGTCGCGCAGTCACGTTCGACACCTCTTACAACGAATGTTACTTGTACGACGGGTTCAATGGTTTCATGAGTGACTTGAGCAAGGATATGGGTATAGTGGCATCTCGACCAGCTGCAGCATCTACAACCGAAGCTCCAACCGAACAATCTACGACCACAACGGTATTGGCTACGTCAACTGCAGCACCAACAGGACCGCTCTCCTGCAGTCAAATGGCTGGCAGTGTTTATACGGGTCCCAACGAGAACAAGTTTACCCTCAGTTGCGATACTTCCTCGATTGGTGAATCCATCTATCGTCGAGACGAAGAAGATAGCTTAAAGGGATGTCTGGATCGGTGCGATAGTGACAGCAGATGTATTGCTGTGAATTTTCAACCCCCTCCTTACAGTGAGTGCGATCTGATTGAGTCATTCACTGGGACAAAGTCCTCCTCTGGCACCGACTTTGCTTCCAAGGTTCTTTCATCAGCATCAACGTCCACGTCATCTGAGACTTCAGCACCTATCGAGTCCACCACAGAGTCTACAGCATCAACGCTATACACGACCTCGTCAGCGCCGGTATCATCTGATTCCCCGGAAACTATGTCACTATCGACATCAGCACTGGTTGCAGAGACATCATCAGCGGGCACATCGGAGTCGCCATCATTTACAACTACATCAGCTGTAACCACCCAAGCAGCCACTTCACAACCGACAACATCGTCGCTATCTACATCGCTATCGTCGTCGCAAGACGCTCTTTCAGACACTACGTCGGAGTCTGCACTTCAGTCTACAACGGAGCCTGAATCAACTTCAACTGCATCAGCTACGACCTCAGCAGCGGCAATCTCATTATCAGCCGAACACTCAGCTTCTCTGGAGCCTACCACAGCCGCAACAACCGAAGGATCGTTGCACACCGATGCTACCAGCGTCGAGGTGTCGACCGCCGAGACGCCGACTACTAAAACACCATTCGAAGTAACATCAACCGCGGAGACATCGATCTCGGAGACATCGGCCATTACGAACTCAGTTACGGCGATCCAATCTACAGCAACAGCGTCGAGCTTGGGTGATACCAGCCGTGTTCCAACCGACATACAGTCCACATCAGAGGGCTCTGCTTTGCCTTCGACCTCATCAGCTCCTTCTGATAGCAACATTCCTGCCCTTGGTGAATATACCTTCACAGGCTGTTTGAAATCCCTGGAGGGTTATCCATCCTTCAAAGAGGTAGCGACTGATCCTGAAATGACTACCCGAAAGTGCGTCGACTTGGCCTCCGGAAGCGAGTACATCGGTGTTTATCAAGAGTAAGCTTTTGACTGTTCATCTCTGACCTATGAATCTATAAGCTAATGCCAATAAGGACTTGTTATAAGGCCGATGTGCTCGAGGATGCAGAATTTATAGCTGATGCACGATGCGATCTCCCCTGTCCTGGAGATCACACTCTGTTCTGCGGAGGTGTTCTCCGCAGCGGACAGAAACTTGTGCGTCGTGCGATAGCTTCTAATCATCTTTTGACCCTCTATCGCAAGAAGCTTTCCTCCTCTTCCGATGCCTCATTTTCGTCCTCCGCACCAACCTCTTCTTCTCTACAGGCTACAGGAACCCACGCTTACGAAACAACTTCTGAATCAAGCAATCTTTCACAATCCAGCCAAACAGGTTCACCTTACTCTCTGTCCTCCTTCACAACGAGAGGTCTTGGCTCAAAGACGCTTTCAGTCTCTGAGTCCACCATCCCAGAGACAGTATCTGAAACTCGTCTGCCGACACCAACTGCCATCCACACCGCTTACTCGACTTTGACCGTCAATCGTGCTTACACCAAGACTCAATTCGCCGAGACGGTAACCACTGTTACCTACACTACTGTCGACCCAAGCAACCCTGCGTCTCTAATCACAACTTGTATTCCGATTACACTCCTCTACAGCCCTTGCGGATGTAAGCACCAGGTGTACCCAACAGTGGATATGACAACTGTTGCTTGTACGCATGGGGGCGATATTATTACCCTGACAGTTCCAAAGGCTGCTTATGAGACTGGCAGTGCGAGCTATACACACCCGATCGTTCAATATCCTTCAGGTTGGGTTGGAGGGCACCAAACCGACGTTGGTGGTAATGGTTATCATTCGGGACGGCCTACAGGAGGTTCGCAACCTGGCTCAAACAACGACCAGCCTCAGTACCCTAGTGTAGCCACCGGATTACACGATTCTCATCACCGCTACAATACGCACCAGCCCGTGACCCCTACTTCAGCTGCAGGATCAAATGGTGACGATAAACCAGAACACGGGAAGTCGCAGCCATCTGTTCCAGCTCAGGGCTCAACAGAGTCCAACAACAATTCGCCGAAGAATCCCTCTGAGCCATCATCCCTAAAGAGCTTGACAACAGAACCAATCATAGTCCCTATTTCTCAACTCGGAACTTCAACACCTCCATCTCAATCATCACCTCCTTCAGAATCCAAGGGAGCACCCTATGCTACATCAGTGGTTGTTTCAGAAGCTCACAGATCTGATCTCGCAACGTGGATCACGATGACTGCGATAGTTGGAATGGTTTTGTTCTTGTAAGGCATGATGCCACGAGGGTCACGCGCTTTTGATTGGGGAGGCCCGGAGCTGTCAGCCTTGAACAACTTTAGAATTCTGTGCAGTATGTGAGACTTATTCGTCACAAGGTCCAATTTGACACTACAGATTTGTATATGATTATAACTATTATTTCTTGAATATATATTCCTTGGTCCTAAGGACTATGAGATGGTTCTTTACAATCGAAAGTGTTGCTCCCTTCTTGAACGCATTCAAGGCAAAGCCCGATTTTCTTCTTTAATCGCTTAATATCACCTTTGCGCCATATTCTATACGCTGGAACATTATGGTAAGGAGTGTCGGTGCAAGGATAGCTTTTTCCCCAAGGGACCGGATCAGACATTATCTCCGCCTTCTGCAGCGCCGTTGAGATAGACCTTTTATAGAGATGCGCCGGCCAAAGATACTCGAAATCCAATTTCTTCACGTATCCGTAAGCGCGTCTGTCTATAAATCCACAAGAAGAATCGCAGCTTCCGAGGTTAACTCCGCTGATAAGAAGATCTACTAACTGCAGCCTCGCGAAGCCTCTTTGCTCTTCCAGCAAGTCTATTCATAGGCATATTAGTTACGTATCTATAGCATTACTTCAGCGCTTACATAATACCTCCCACGGCATGATAGATTCAGTGTCTACCACAGAGCGAGCGAGATAAGACCCGTAATGGTTGAGGACCAATGCTGCAGTGATTTCCTTGAAGGCTTGAGCATCCCGGATGAGATACGCCACAGCAGCGAGGAGCATAAGATCCTCCGGCTTCAGTTTTGATTCCCGAAGCCATGCCTTTTGGGCAAGTTGAACGGCGTTCAGGCAATCGTACTTATCTGCGGCGAGGGTAACGGCGAGGACGTCGCTGGCAGGGAGGGTCTGTGGGATCTTATCGTTCTGGAAGTGAATGACAGAGCATATGATTTGCATTGCGGTAGCATTGTAGTCCGGCAGTGATAACTCATGAGAGCTACCGTGTTGTCGCATGTCATGACCTTCTTTCCAATTTGGCCCTAGCATGGCTAAGAAGGGTCTTAAGGCCGCCATCAAAAACATGACTCGACACGGAGCTTTGTCTTATCGGGTCCAACTACCAGAATGATATCGCCATCTGGGACGATTTCTACAATCTGGGAACCTGTTGCGTTTGCCATGTTTGACTCGAATCGCTTGTTGTACCTTCGTGGCAGGTTTGTCGACAGAAGACACCCGATTTGTCTGGTGCTAAGTTGAATCATCTCATCATGGCGGACGCATTTGAGCTTCTTATACCCCCTGTCGATTAAATGATCCACTTTGTAAGTTTTCATGATCTTAAAGTTTATGTTGTGACAATTGGTCAGGCATTTTGGAATACTGTCCTAAGGTTTTCTGAGTTAAAGCTTATGATATCTCAACGAGACAGATCAGGCCAACAAACTGAAATATCCCAATTAACTTTAGTTCCTGAAAGGCAATACTTAGAGCTTGTGTGAGTATAGAAAACCTAGATAGGCGAGAAAACCTTGTTGTTACTCGTGCCCACCGCACATTGTATGAGGTGTCGCGCTCAATCATCATGTGTACATGCGCAAACGTGCTGTGGAGATCGTTACGCTGAGGCTTGAGTTCTGCGTCGTGGAAACTCAGCCGTGACAGGATCTGACAAGGGCAATATCTTGGTTAGCTCAAGCTGATTGTGAGCAGTATCTCGGGAGTTTCTTTCCTACAGCCTCACTTCGTGTAAGTACTAGTTAGGTAGACCTGACAGCTGACGCATGAATCGCGTCCATTTCCTTGCATTTATTTATCAACAAGTGTTCATAGCAAGGCGGATTGCCAGTGGCACGCCGCCCTAGCCCTAGATGATTCTTACAATTGCTTCCATCGAAGCGTTTGGTATCTCATTGCCATGTAAACAAAAATGCCCTTGCAGCGCCTGAGGATGCTTATCCCCAACCGCTAGCATACTAATACCTCTATCTGCGGGGTATTATCATTGTTATAGCATCATGACAGATGTAGTACGTAGGCGCTACTCAAACTGCGTTAAGCTTATGATGTAGTCGTGCGCTAGTGGGTGCTCTCTAGTCCCCGATGTCTCTAGTCTAATTACATGCTTATCGCTTTGAACAAGACTGGGCGAGGATGAACAGGACGTCTCTTCAGCCCTGCGAATTATATCATAGCTGTGACATGTACACCCTATATCTCAATTGAATTAATTAATTGGTATGAAAGGGTTATGTCATATGTGCTACAGAGAGACTATCATATCCCAATATGCGCGACTACCCAACGTAACAAGGCACGCGTCGTTGCAAAAGCTTCGAGTCATGGTCTGATCAGCTTTCTACAAGTCTATGGACTATAAATAAGAAGTCATTGTCACCCTAAGAATACTAGGCATACTCCAAGCCCCTTAGACAAGCTTTCAAAATACCAAATTTACTAAAACCCGAATCTTTCCCTGCACCTGTCACTCTACTATACTCGCAATGGGTAAATCCGGCAAGGAGATGGCATCGCCAGCATATAAACCCCCATTCCCGCCAGACTCTTCCTTGGTCTCTCAGGACGACCTAGTCCTCCCTGCAGCCTTTAACGATATATCCCCCTTGGCAAGGGAACTACAGCCGCTGAGATATGAGGCTAGAGACGAGGTGCATAGATTTCTCAGCGCCTTTCTCGATCTCTCCCGATTCAATGCCATACGCAAGATGTTATGGCTGATCGCCGTCCATGGAGCTCCTCGATCATTATACTACCAGAAATTCCTGCGCCGTGAAATTGTAATCGCAGAGGAACTGGATCTTCATCTTGTTTGGGCCAAGTCGAGAATCTTCATCAAGCCACTGCCAGACTTTCTCCTCAACTACGATTTCTGGGAGGCCAATATATCGTGTGATCCCCAGTTGCACCGAGCAGCCTGTGGGCTTCTATACTCGTATTGTGGCCTTATTCGTTTTGGGCATGATTTGCAGGTAGCTCAAGAATCTCGCCTGATCAATGAGAACTTGGACTACCGAGCTTGGTCGGAATTTGCCCGTACAATACTACCAAATCTCAACCCCAAGGACTCTAATGCCATGGATAAACGATTCCAATACGGAGAGTTGCGTCTGAATCGTCTCGATACAATTTACCGATATTCGCCTTACAAGTTTTCCATATCAAGTATCCTTCAAGGCTTCCCGCATGCTTTGACCGAGAGCTATGTGCCTTACATGGACCAGTATAATAACGCAGTGTCAGCGTTTGGTGTCATTGTTATTATTCTATCGGCTTTCAACTTATCATTATCCTCACACTCGAACAATCCAGATCCTAATCTTCAGCAAGCAGCATATGGGTTCAGTATATTTGCGATGATTTTATGCGCCGCCGTTACTGGGTTGTTTATTGTATTACCCTTGATTTCGTCACTGGCGACGGTCTATGGCTCTTTTGCTATGCGGAGACAACTCGAGAAAAGAAACGAGGACACTTATGCGTAGCTTAGTTGTCATCACTCGCACATGGCATTTGTAGTATAATATACTTTGTTTGGGAGATTTATGCTTAAGATATTAGTGCCAAGTAAAACTATTTATGCTATCATCTTCTTAAAGAGACTTCTTTGCTTTGCAGGGGAAAGCCTTTAAAGTAGTCTCGACACTAGAGAGTTCACCGGCGAGGAGGCTGCTCGTCGCGCCGACGGAAGTTGTAGGAGTGGCGATAGTTGTAAACTTGCGCAAGGAAACGCAGACAGTAGAAGAAGCAACAGCACTGATGGGGACAGTTACATCAGCTACAGTGGAAGTGTCAGCGGCGGTCTCAGCCTCGGCGGGGACGGGAGTCTGTACATGAGCGGTAGCTTGAGCCTTGCCGGCGTCAGCCATGCGGGGACTGATGGCAGCGACACCAGGGAAGAAAGAAGGTCGGATGGTTGGGATCGCAATGGACACAGTAAGGCCAAGACCATTCTCAAGCTCTCCATCCATGGTCGGAGTAGCAGCGCTGGCAGCATCAACAGTTTGCGTAGTGGTGTAAGCACCGCCATCGCCCTTCTTGAGACAAGCCCCAGAGCCATAAGCGTTCTTGCAAACGTGCTCAACAGTATCACCCTTGTTGCTCCCAACAGTAAAGTCATCGACCTGCATGTCGGTGCAGGGGACATCAGCGGGGCAGTTGAACTTGATAGGTCCTCTCTGATGGCCGTCGGCGCAGGTTCCGGACCAGCCGGAAAAAGTCATGTTTGTGTAGAGAATCCCGTCGCCGGCGATGGGCTTCATGGAGCTCCACTGGGTATCGAGGTCGAGCGTGTAGGCGTTCGAGTGGCCTGCAAAGTTCTTGAGAGCAACGTTGTTGACGGTGCCGCTGCCGCCATAGGATTTGAACATGTACATCTGGTTGGATCGTTGGGTGTAGATGTTGTTGTACTCGATGTCGTGGATATCTAGTCTAGATTAGCGTTGATTGGGTGAGTAAGTTGGGAGTGATACTTACCGGTGTCGGTGGCGAGGGAGCCCATGGCACAACCGCCGGACCAGTTGCAGAAGATATTCTCGATCAAGAGGTGGTCAGAGGGGTTCTTGACGGTGACACACTCGTCCTTGTTGCTGACTTCAACATCGTGGATACTAAAAAACGTTAGCATAGTTCAATACCAACAGGTGTCAAGAGGTGTTACTAGATGTTGGTTCCCCAGACGTCGATACCATCCAGGCCACCTCGATTACCTCCGTGAATGACCATGTTGTATACTTCACCATTGGAGCAAGTGTCGATGGAGAAGTGGAATGCGGGCGCTTCATTCTGTCAGTTTTGTCGCTGATTGGGGCGGGAGATACTTACAGTCGACTAAAGCGACATCGTGAATGGAGAAGCTCTTGACGTCGGCGAATCGGAGGATACGGGGGCCATATTCATTTTCTACTAGACGTTAGTGTCTTGGAAAAGAGTCAAGGCCATATTTGGAACATACGCTTATGGAACTCATATCCATAACCCTGGATGGCTCCCTTGGAGGTGCTGCTGTAAAACTCAAAGTCCTCCAAGTGCTCAAACATGAACATATTACCTCCATCCGTTCCAATTCGGTAGATAATTCCATCAAGACGAAAAGACATGGGCTTCGAAGAAGTCAGTGTTACCCATGTACTCAATCCATAGTCGCCCTCTGGCACGTAGACTTCTCCACCACCAGTTCTACAATCATTCCAAGCCTTCTGAATTGCTGGACCATTATCAGTCTTAGCATTGGCCTTTGCACCATAGTCGACGATGTTGCAAGTCTTGATCGCAGCCTTGGCTGAACGGGTAGTGAGAGGTCCGACCTTTCCGGTCAGCTGCGCGGCAGCCTGAATGGCGGAACAGACGGCAATCAATGCCGAAATAAACGAGTGACGCATAGTGAAAGTAAAAGTAAAAGAAAAAGAGTGTGGATAAAACAGGTGTAAAAGAACGACAGTCATGGGACCAAGCAGAAACGACACACAGAAACACGAAGAGATCTACAACCTCTGGGATTCGGATTAGTATATATTTATTTAAACCACTTATCTGGTAGCCCGTAAGCTACGCGGAAAACGCTCGTACGTCTACAAACTAGGGTTCGCTATTGATGAAGAATGATCGGATATTAATGAAGTCTCCTGATGACAGGGTTCATGAAACGACCCAACGGTTCGGCACGACCAAATTGGGGAAAACCCACCAATGAACGCTTCAGATAATCGGTTCAAAGATGCCGTGAGTCTTCTAGATCAATTAGCCCCAAACATGCTTTTCATCAACCAAGGGGCTATACGCGTACATATCATGGGCCCTCGGGTTCCTAAAAGATACTTCACTGGGAACATCTGCTGAGTCAAGTCCTTTTAGCAACAGATCTTATATCGACCAGAGAGTTGAGCACAGGCTGTTCTCAGACAGCTCCAAATTCATATTATTAGATCTTGGACACAGTAGACAGTCAGTGGAAGCAACTTGTGGAAAGATGAACTAGACTTCTGTTGCTTCACATCGTCTGTAACGATTGCCGAGAGAATAATACGGTGCTGTTCGCACTGCGAATGTTATTTATGTAAAGAAAAGCTTGGAGGGAACCTTGTTTAACAGTAGGAATATAATCAAGCGTGGGGAAACCTCATCTTATATGAGGTAATCAAAACTATCATAATATGGTGCATATTGGTCTTTGTATTGCTGTCGGGTTGGTGGTTTCTCCCCCACAATGAACATCAATCTTGACTTGGTGGAATTTACACAAGCCTCGTAAGGCAAGCACTACTAAGAAGGCCTCCCATTTGGCCAACCTTGATTACCATGGATAAGCCTGTGAAACATTAGTATCAAACTAAACGTGAAATTGGCAAACTTACTCTACCGTCCCAGCACCAGAACGTGCCAGTATCATTGTGATTCTTCTCACTAATCACCTTAAGCATGCCCGAGACACTCTCATCTGGCTCTAGGAGCGTTCCAACATCCCAGGTACCAACCTCGCCAGAATTCATATCACTAGTCATTGTCAATCAAGCTTGAGTACTCAAGGACGGAATACTCACGTGTGCACCTCGCCAGGATGGAGAGCCAGAACACATATCTCAGCCCACTTACCACCGCGTCTCTTCAACTCCTCCGCCATGTGTCTCAGCATTTGGTTTAGTGCAGCTTTGCTCGCCGCATATGCTGCGAAGCCATCTTCATATGCGAGGAAATTGGTAGTTGACCCGGAGTCTGATGAGATGAAAATTAGCTTGGAGGGAGGACTATCGGGATTCAAGTTGACGAGCTTCTGTGCGCATATGATGGGCCCAATGACGTTGGTTTCCATGTGGAATTTGAAGTTGTCGTAGGATCTTGGAGCTCAAGTCAGCTATTGTATGTCGGGGAGAATGCTTGTTGATGGGACAGTACAATTCAGTTGCTCGATTAGGGTATCTGAGAACACCTGCATTCATGACGATATTATCGAGTCTGATTCCCTTGTTTACAAGTGCGCTCATTCTAGCAGCAAATGCCTGCATATGAAGCTGTTAGTCACATCTATAATGAATGACATACAGGGACGAGTTGGTCTTACATCGATGCTTTCGCTACTTGTAACGTCGCATTGCTCGACGATACAATTGTCTGCATTACCATTCGCTTTAACGACTGCCGATAATCCAGATGCATCTGGGTTCCGAGCTGCAGCAATCACGGTGTGTCCTGCTTGAAGGAGCTGCTTGACATACTCAAGACCGATTCCTCGCGAAGCACCAACTACTACCCAGGTTGCAGGTGTTCCGGTTGTGTTTGACATGATGCTTGCTTGGAAGTGTATTTGGTAACTGTAAAAGAGTTTCAGCTAACTCGAGAAGAGTTCTTGATGTCTCATAACAATGCAACATCAAAGTTGGGAACAAGGCGAGTATTTAATTGATGGCTTATCGTATCTTGCATGAAGGTTGATATTCTTTACCCATATTTGGGTTAGTGGTGTAAAGCACTGCCGGCGCGGGGTAGATATCTATAGGCTGACGCATCGGTCTACGACTCGTGTGAGGGATCCAAGTAACAGGAGCTGCGACACAGCTATTTGCAATATGGGCATAGAGCCAGCTACCTTGAGCAAATACATAGATATGATGCAGATCAATAAATATAAAGAGCGACATGTTGATTGGCAAGATCCCTACGTCTTCGTGTCCTGAATTACACTAAATCACATCTGGTTAGAAAGATGAGATTATGTCATGACTTTTTAGGGCAGATGATCTCACGCGTCGCGAGACGCTGAACCCGCCTCTGGTCCCTGTCCATTCAAACCGCGCCAGAAGAGAGGGACTGCAGCCGCATATTCCCATCCATTCTCTTCATAAAAATGTCTTGAAATTCATCAGCCATGCAGACAAGCAAAGCCAAAGCTTCCGCCAGGAAGCCAAGGGTGCCCAAGACGCCAAAAGTTAAATACAGAAGGATGACAATCACCAAAAATCGTGCATGCACCAGAGACACGTACCGAGACTTATACCATCACCCTGAGGACCTCCCCACCATCGGCCACTTCAATGTAAACGAACTAGACGCTGAATATCTTCGAAAATTGCTATCTCTCGACATGCCACACCTCGAAGGCCTCAATTTGAGATTCCGAGAAAGCGCGCTCTCAAGGCTGGACGAGGGACGCAAGAGAGAATTGAACAGTCGCATGGTTGCTAAGCCAAAATTGAAGACCTGTAATCCTAACAGTCACAATGATGTGTGAATGGCAAGCTAATCATCTTCCAAGTGAATTTCTTGGAGGATAATCCGCGCGAAACGTATGACATGACTTTGCAGGATATTCCGCTGCTCTCCCATCCCAGCCTCGTAACTCTCAAGATACAGAAAGCCAACATCGCCGCCTTAGGACGGGCGTCTGTCCGGCCCCTGCCCTATGAGAATCTCGACTCCTTTTACCTCCATGCCAGCGACTATTCATACGAGGTTCTGAACAAATTTCTCAAGAAAGCAAAGTCACTTAGACATCTGGAATTTCACCATCCCTTTGATGTACGCGCATATAAAGACCCCCCAGATTTCTCTGAACTCCTCCAGCCATGTAAGAGCAATCTCAAAATACTGGAACTCTGGTGGGATTGCCATGATCACCTTTCCTTCGACAGCGCCGGTATGAAGTTCGCCGACTTTACAGCCCTACAATATCTCGCTATTCCTCCCACAGCATTGTTTGGCCCGTATTGGTATAAGCAGAATCTCGACTTCTTGCGGATGCTCAAGGATCATATCCCTCCCAACCTCAAGGTTCTGTTCTTGCAGGATATTCATCCATGTTGGTCAGAAGAGCCTCCCCCTCCGGACTGTGACCCAGAAGCAGTATTACTTCCGAATGATCACGAACTGATCAAAACCTTGCTTACCAACGCCGAATTGTTCCCATCGCTAAAGTACATTGCTTGGACATCAGAGATCAGCACCTTACCGCCGGAGGATCTGGACGATATGGCCGGAGAATTAGGAATTGCCGTCGAGTGGCTGGCCGATGGGTCGGAGCTGCCGCCTGATTTAAAATGGCTTGATAGTCTATGATGAGAGGGAAATGGGATAGTGTTAAAACTATGTAGATGATTGAGAACTGTGTGTCTGCAAAGTAGGGTCTAAAGGAGAAGCCTCGTTTCTTAAAAGTGCATTTATTTCGATCTTCTTTTGTGCTATTGTAATCACTCTCAAGGACCAAAGTGTACCATTGGTCCCCAAGTAATTACATACTCAGGATCTTGCAACCGAAGAAATATCATCGCGTCATGAAATGCCGCAGCAACTATGTCAGCTGGATAATGACTACTGCTTTGACTACACATCTGAACTCGACGAGCCAGAGATGCATAAAACTCAGTTGCAAATGCGACAGATGCCTTCTCTTCAACCTCCCATAAAGTGCCAATAGTATTCGCATACCCCAATGACTGAAAAGCACCCACAATGTGAATGTTTTCCTCCAATACGCCTGTTGCTATCTTGTCGGCTGTCTGGCAAGCTGCCAGGTACGCCAAGCAAGAGTTTCGAGATCCTCTACTAGCAATCTGTCGGACACTGAGAGGATCTTCCACAAGCTCAGACTCGTCGCTCGACTCGGAGTGCTCTTTTCTGCAAAGAATGAGCGAGCTGTTGGATGGGTCTCTTTGCGAGATACCGTGGCAGACTATATGTGCCATTTGGGACGAGCATAGTGCATCAAGGGCATCGGAACATGTGCAGTTCTCCCGATAAGTCGTGTTGCTTTCATCTGTAATGAACTGTCTCACGGCTTGCAGGTGATCAGGCACCTTGTCAAAATCGGGCCATGGGCTCGGAGTCTTTGTCATCCCTATGATAGCCATCTTGGATTGACTGAGAGGTTTCGATAATGTCAAGCTTTCCATTACACGGATCGAATGGCGTAAGGATAGAATGGTGGTAGTATAACTTGACATCACATGGCTTAGAGCGTTGTCTGTTGAATCTTCGTCATGATGACCTGCTGCATGAAGAGGCATCAGGCCCATAATGTTCGAAGTTAGCCAATGAATCCTCGTGAGTTGCGTAGTAGGCAATGGAGCTTCTGAAGTGTAACAGCCCAAATGCTTCAGTACGGGCAAAACAGCGACATCCCATAGCCAGACCAGTAATCTCTTGAGATTTTCGTTGACTTCAAAAACATTCTCGAACTCGAGACTTCGTAGCGCATCTTTCACTGGCATTTGCATAGTTGCATAATACTCAGTACATTCGTGGAGCTTCAAGTCCGGTAGGTCCAGCACCTGAATTCCGGACCCTGTCGCAATGAGAGCGCTGCCTCGGAACTCAGTTAACACAAACGCCACGATTGGTGATGTCGAGGCTATCTCAACAATACATTTCTCTGTCAATCGTGGGTTGACGTCAAATCCGTAGTTGGTTTTGAGTTGTTCCTCAATGTTGGTAGCAGAGCCTGCATCTTCCAAACGGCGAGAGGTGATGTTGGTAAAGGTCGAGGGGTATTCATCTCCAAGAAATTCGCCACTCACCGGCGCTTCGATTCTCTGTTTCAATTCCCGGTAAGTCTCCAGAAGCTGTCGACCTCTATCGTCTAGCTTTGAAGAATCAAGGCCCTGCGCGAAGTCCGTGGATCGCTTGGCAATGATGCCTCGACCGGCCTCCAAAAGCTCCATAGCTCTGCCAGAAGTCGCGCCAGCTTCAAGGGCTAAAGCGGCAGCCAGATTAGACAGACCTGAGATATTTTGTAAGGCCTGCAGCTGACTGTCTCTTTCGAGAGCGCAATAGACCAAATTTGGCATCATATTCACTCCGATTTCGGCAAACCTGGCAGCTTTATCGAACTGATTCTTACTTGTACATAACAACGCAGCCCGATGGCATGAATTAACACGTGTGAGAGTCCGAGCCGCCTGCATGTTTGAGCAATCTTCAAGAGCCTGTAAAGCGGCATCAAAGCTCTCCTCAATACCACCACTCTCATAACTCGACTGATGTAGATCCGCCAGCTGCACGAGGAAGTCACCTCGGATGTCTTGCAATTCGCTGGAGGCCTTAACGGCGGCTTTGGCCTTAGATATTGCCGTATCCAAGAGGTCTTGATTCTGACAACCAAGGCGTCGATACCTTTCATGCAACAGTCTGCTCCAGAAGTCGTTTTGCATTGCTAGCAATGACTGATCCAGATTCTGTACTACTGTTGATTGCTCGAGGTATCTGATGGCTTTCTGACCGAGTTCATCTCGTTCTGTCTCGCTTATCCCGTTTATTTTCGATTTTTCATCTAGCATGGCTGCAAGATTGTAAAGGCACCTGCTCCACTCGACTCGGTTGTCCTTGAGAGCCCCTGCTGCAAGCTCAGCGAGGCTGATGGCGCGGTCGATACTGTCACTGTCTGGGAAGGCTTGGTGATAAGATTGATGGTAGGAGGCGAGATTACTAAGAATTCTTGCGTACACTAAGCCCTTTGTTTCCAGGTCATCGATCTCCAAGGCAGCTGAGGAAATCTGAATTGCATCTAAAAGATCTGAGATGTTTCCGAGTGACCCATAACGAAGATTCAGCGCCAAGGCAAGGTTACCGAGAATCTTAGCACGAGTAAGACCAGTAGTTGAGGAGGAGGAATCCTTTGCTTCTGTAAGTAACTTGAGGGCTTGTTGAAGATAATCAAGGCGGCCGGTCCGTTGAAACTGGTACCTGAGGCATTGCGCGAAGTTTGACTGTCTCGAGGAAATCGACGTGTCTTCGGGATTAGTATTCTCTAGTGCTTCTTTGGATATATTTGTTGCTTCATCCAAGTCATTGAGCTCTCCTCGCTTCTCAAACCGAGTCAGGAACATGGTTGAGATGTCGCTTAAGCAGACAGGATTACGCCCAAGAGCGACTATTGCACTTTGACCTTTCTGAATAGCTTCATTGATATCTCTTAAGGCGTTTCCTGCAGAATCATCAGACTCGGCTCTGTCCATAAGACAGTTGGCTACATTCAAGAGAACAGCACCATGCATCTGCCCATAGCAGTTTGGCGCTTCAAGTGCTTTCCTATAGCAGAAAATTGCTTCTTCTAAAGCCGTAAAATCGGAGAAATCTTGGAACATCGAGGTTGCCATTTGCGCTGCAAGAGCCCAAAACTCCATCTCGTCGCCCTCTTCGCCACTCATGGGGAGCATTTGTGCCCCTGTACGAACGAGCTCGATGCCTTTTGCAAGAGCTTTCCTGGCATTCTCGAGGTGTGCTTCATTGGAGCTTGACTGCCACTGATCCAAGAAGCCTTCAGCAACAGTAGCATACTGCTGACCAATGAACACGTGCTCGTTCGCGCCTTCAGGCTCATAAGACATGAGAAGAGCAATTTGCCGGTCTAGCTGACTGACTTCATCAGAGGTCTCTGAGACTGTCATTGTTCAGTTAGCTTGAGAGGCAAAGGGGGTTAAAAACATAGTGCAACCTTCAAGTTGTAAAGAAGCAGACATGTTGCTGGTAGTGCAATGATTTATGACCACGAATGATAGACTTTGAAAAAAAAAAAAAGAAAGATATGTAGGGGATCAAAGGAAAGGGGGGAACCTTGTCAATGGATAAGCGAAAACAAGATATGGTGGTGGTTATAGGGCTTCTATTGTCTTATCTGGAAAGTTGTAACTAGGTACCGTTATGCCTACTGCATTTTCCTTCACGGGGCGGTTCGGAGTTACTAATCTTTAACCCTTTTGTAATTATCCTTTCAAGTCCAGAACCATCCAGCTGCAAGCCACGTCTTACACAGACCGCCCTTAGAGCTGCGCATGACAAAATTGATTTGCCATGAGATGCACTTTGCTATCTACCCTCCTCCGCTCCGTGACGGAAGTCCTTTTCTTTTTCCTGTTTGTAATTGCACTGTGAGTTCCGGGACCAGCGAGTTGCAAGCCACATCCCGGACTAACCAACTTGGTAGCTATGCATATCAATATGATTCGCCATGAGCTGCCCACGTCATTTACATATCGCAGCCTGATATGCAGCCATGATATGATGTTAGAAGCACGAGAGTTGAAAATGTACTTATCTCAGTATACCCTGGGTAAACAATCAGCATTAAAAGACCATGGTTAACACTCCAAATACCACCACTGCCTTACGTTCATCCTTTTCGACACACTACTGACAGACAAAATGCCGCCATTAACAGTCCATAGTCACCTCTTCCCACGAGAGAGCGTTCAACTCGGACGCCTTGTGACGACTATCAAATCGCCTCAAAACTCCTATTATCCCGCTGGGAAACAACAATTCCAAGAGGGGGATATTTATTCTGTTGTCAACAAAGATTTCTATGATCTTAGACACAAGAATAAAGATTCAAAGCTTCAGGCAGTTCTTACCTCGGTTGCTTCACTTCTATTTATGACAGAGGAGCACCTTGATACAAAGATTCAAGATACAATTTGCCTTACATACTTCCTGGACAATGCCGACACAAAGTTCAGAGAAATGTGCAAAGACAAGGTGGCAAGAGAATGGTTTGAGGATGCATTCAAGAAACGAAGGCATGTGTACATGGTAACGGCCATTCAGACATTAATAGATGCGAATATGAGCCTAGACAGCGGCACGACTGGTGCGGTTGAAGGCGAGGTCAAAATTCCAGTATCCAAGGTGTTGGGCGAGCCAACAGGAGCGGCACCTCTTGATCCGAAGCTACTGGCGCAATACAGAGCAAAGAGGCATAGGGAAACTGGGTTTGTCGGACAGGGTGAGCAGATCTACGCCATTCAATACCGTAAAGTCAAGTGGCAACTGTTCTCATCTCACGATATGGAAACGTCTTTTCTAGAAGAGGGAAATAGATGGCAGGTGATGTGGAAGACGATGGGTGCTGAGAAGAATACCCGGAATGTTCTTGAGACTACGTTAGAAAATGACGATACTACACCAGACCAAAAGAGTGGTGTCTCGACTTGTGAGGTTGAGGGATATGGAACCATTTATTATGTATAAGGATGTATTTCAGTTCATGAACTTTCTTTTTCTTAAGTTGATGATGGCTTGCATGCCAACACAGACACAATGAACCCCGTTAAAACGGGGACAGGATCTAACCCAGCGTATCAGACAATGCTACACAAACACCACAGTTTGGGGCCTTGAGTAATTGCTCAAGTCTGATTCGGTGATGTAAGTAATCGAACGTTACGGCCACTTTATATGCAAAGTCCTTGGTGTTCCCTCTGTCCACACTTCACGACTTTTCACATCCGACTTCCTCTTCTCAGCTTCCAAAAGATTAGGCCCATATGTCCCGTGGCTGGGGGCATTACTTGATACTACACGGTCGTTCAAGTAGCTGTCAAGGCCACTAGAGCTACCATTTCGTAGCAGTATTGCGGTGCCCAGTAAGAGGTCCATGTACAGGCTAGTGATATGTCGATTGCGGCGTAAGTGCAATGCCAGAATGACCGTGGTGACAAACGTGACAGCAAGGATAACCACTGTGGCTATCGCAGCAGACTTCACTACAAACAACCGAAGCCGCAGTCGAGACATAGTACCTACAACCTCGCGTCTTTGTGCACTGGAGTAGCCTTCCAAGGTCACGAAGTTTGAAAAGAGAGCGGCAAAGATGGCGCTGAAGGAATTGGCAATCTTTTGTTTGTCTGGCAGGGTGTCAAGAGTTGCCTCTCCGGAGGCATGTCCTATGACCAGACGCGAGAAGGTATCCATATCATTGTATATCGTTGGATCAAAGAGCGAGTATCGAGGGATATCCCGCAGCCACCTGGAGATGAAAAATGGCCAGAACTGCTCCCTATTGTTCTCTGAGAATTTGATCACCTTGGGAGTTGCGGTGTCATTAAGAAATGACATTTCCAGCTTGACATTGGATTTGTATATCAGAGGCTGACAAGTGACAACCGTAAGGTTGGACAGATGAAATCTTTCGGTTGCGTTGTAACTCCCTGAGAACAATCCGAATCTTGCTCGGCCACTGCTTAAACCGCAGTCGGTAGACCATGTTCTCGCATACTGCAGGGTATTATTGGTAAGAGTGAACCACTTATTGACATCACAGCCCTCATGCTTAAACCCGAAACGAATTTGAGCGGAATCGAAGTCATCGCCCTCCTCGAGATCGAGACTTACCCCCCTGCTCTTGACTAGATCGTCTTCTGTGGCAATGGTGCAATCAAGATTCGCGGAGTACGCTTCGGTGTCAAAGGTGTAGTTTCCAAGGAAGTCCTTCGAAGCTGGGCTGAATGGCAAGAAAGAATGTGTATCGGTTGTCCAGGGATAATTACCCCCGCTTCTTATAACTGTGGCACTCACGATGTCGAATGCTGGTGTTACGGATGAGTTGCCAGTGCCTTTTCCCTCGTCCCAACCAAGATACTCGTCAAAGGCTTTGACAGTGTAAAGAGTGGCGGGCGTCTCGGAAGGAACCAGAGTTGTCGCAAAGATTGCCGCAGTGAGGCCGCCTGCAGTCCAGAGAGCTGCTCGTAAGAGGAGACATATACCTAGGAGAACATGGCCAGTCCGCATAGCCCGAAAGCCATTGATAACAGGCCACTCCCCATAGTCCAGTAGCAAGGTCTTTTCAATCGTAGAGCCCTTCATTTGTGGAGTAGACTGAGATTGAGTGGACTGATGTTGGAAGAGCTTTTTCCAAATCTTGATAATGATTTCAACGCCTGGTAAAGATATTTGGTGATCTTTCTCAAGTTCAAGAAGAAGATAGACCTTCTTCAGTGAATCAAGCATTGCAGACCATAAAGAGGAATAAGCCGACATGATCCACGCTGGGACAGCGGCCCAAACAATAGAAGAGCTAAGAATTGGAGGAGGATGGAATCCTTTTGAGTCAAACGAAGGGTCAGGATTGTCTCCCACAGTAGCCAATCCATTGTTTGTGTTTGATATATGCCATAGTCCAGAGATGGTGGTAATGATGACGATTTGGCAGACAAGCTGAAGGACCATGCCCCATTCTGTGAGAAGTAGAGGTGGTCTTTGAGGAGGGACTCTGTTCTTATACGCATGATATTTGTTGTTGATCGTACTTGTTAAGCCTTTGATGATACCAATTACAGATGCGGTTGCGCCTCGGAAGACTGCGAATATTTTATCAGTAAAGCCGACCTCTTGTTCCGTGTCTCAGTAGAGAGGCAATTAACATACAAATAGGCCAACTATTACTTACCTCGACTAACAGAAGTCCAAAGGGACTTGAAGTTGCGGTGATTCGTGGTATTGTGAGGCATGTTGACTCAAAGCATTAAACCAGAGACTGATCTAGGCTACGTTTTCTCGCCCTGTCAAGAGCCAATGCTTGTACTAAAAAGAGAAGGGTTCATCGGGATGTAGGTGCTAATGGAGGTTCAGTCTAAGCACGAAGCTGATCAGTGAATCTGAAATGGTTAGAACTATTGGTGAGGCTGGATTTGGCAAGCCTCATTTGCCAATCAGATTGCACGAGTTCCACACCATCTTGCACCGCCAAAAGTGATAATGGCTTATCACTTTTTCAGCTGCAATTGTATCATCAAATCAGGGTCCACGATATGAGACACGGTCTGGTCATTAACTGGTCATATGGCACCGGCTGTACGGTGGGAGGTTGTCATTGCAACCTAAGACATCCTCCTAAGTACGCCAGCCTTTGTACACCCCGATTTTCTTCTTATATGCCATTGATCTGAGGTTTTTTTTTGCACCTCTCTACAGATACGCAAGGGCAATTATCCACCATGAAGCCTCAATTTATAGTCGCATACTTTATACAGCATTGCGCCGCGCAAACAATCTCGACAAGCTGGATATGTGAAGCCGGGTCCGATATCACTTCATTCCCTGCTTGCAACGGGTTTCTCAACTCCGGAAATGCTTGCGCGACTGTATTGGATCGCCCGGGAAAACAGAAATGTCTTTGCAATCAAGACTACCTCGACTCTCTATACAAGTGAGTCTTTCAGCCAGCAATTGATCATCTCGTTACTAACACAGACAGCTGTGAAAATGAGCTAGAGCTTTGCTATCGGGGTAATTACTATCAAGACACATTCGACAGAGGTATCGAGCTTTGGGAAAGTCTTTGCCGCAGCTACGTGACATTTTCTCCGACGACGCCCTCAGCACAACCGTACACCATTTATCCAGAGCAACTCTGTGTCGATGTTGACAAGGCTTGTCAATCGGCTAGGAATATACTTAGCGATTGCATCCCGTATGTTTCGGATACGGACACGTCGAGATTGAGCTCTTGTGAGTGCCAGTCTAGGTTACTTCGGCAGGCTTACACTTGTCAATTTATCGGGAACGCTTCATGTCTGGCTGTAGAAGCTGCGACCACAAATGCGTATGGGTATGGAGTCTGTGACAATTTTGGGTCTGTCATCGGAGCGGAGCAGGTAAGTGTAGCACGTAACAATTGTTGTCGATCCTATCGATACTGACATTTCTTGCAGTCGGCGAAGAATGAACCCGCTCAGACCGATGCTGAGGACCTACCAACTTTGTCTGCCTCGACACGTGCCACATTGACCAGAACAGCGTCGCAAACTTCAACTCAGATCTCAAGCGCCAGTAGCAAGGTTACATCTAAGGTGTTTTTAATGCTGAGCATTTTGGCACTTGCCATAGTACCATAGTGTCATCGATGTAGATATTGCTGTTGGTAAGTCAGTTATTCCTCTTGATCTCAACATTACGACATCCCTCTTACGAAGCCGTCGACACTAGCTCGTTGCGTTCTATATCCAAATCTTCAATGATTCCTTGAGGTTCCTATTCTGCTAGCCCTAAGGCCGGATCGTTGAATGAGTCAAAGTCCAGGGTATCCGCCCATAACCACAGTTGACTAGCATCTACAAGTCCCGAATCCACGAGAGCGGACATATCGCCGTCCCAATTGAACGTGCCCATAGCCCCTTGATCTCCGGCATTTTCATGACTTCCGGGAAAGGAGTTTTGCGGCTCAAAGTTGGCTCCAGTGGACGGCGTGGAAATGTGCTGCCTGAAGACTATTGTTACATCGTTAGCTCATCAATACTTAATTTACGTTTCATTGACACAGCAGTATCATGCTTACCTTCTTGAATCGGCTCCAAGACTTGCTCATTTCTGTTCTCGCTCAGACTAGCTATGGTTGTACTTGGCTTCGGGGCTATTTTTCTGTTTCCTACAGATGCGTCTCTGCTGGGAGGAGCAGTATGGAGGCCTGGATATCTTGTTCGCCCGGTTATCATATCCGTCTCCTTTCGCAACATAACCTCAACCAAGCTATCAATAATGCCTAAGCTCTGTTCAGAGACAAGTTGACCGCTATAAAGACCGGCAGCCGTCTCTCGACACATGCGTGTGATGTGCATGACCCCGGTCTTCGCGCGAGACCCCATTTCAGTAAGAGGCTGTGACAGACAGATAGCGCAGAGGACAACTCCAGCTGTAAACATAGTCATACCAACGTGTACATCTGCGTGAGTTCTTCTGCAAGCGTCTAGGATTCGGGGATATCGGGAAAGTTCTGATGTATCCATGGCTGAGGTGAAGATCTGCTGAAGAGAAGGACTGCTTTTAGTAGAGATGTCCGAGATGTCACTGATGCTGTTGAAAACTGCTGTACGATGCAGGATAATCTGCAGGTTGTCGTAGGTGAGTTGTAAGCTGAGAGCATGTATTTCAGTTGGTTTCACTACGCCCGGGGCCATTGAACTCTCTTGACCATTGAGGGTTAGGATATCGGGGAGCTCATGACGCCACTGCAGCATTCGCTGGTGTATAGTTTCAACCGACTCGAAGTTGTTTCGTTGCCTTTTACGGCCCAAGAACGCACCCATGATTCTGTAGAGACGGAATTTGTGTTGGTGATAGAGGATGAGTGGATTAGCAGGGACGTGTACACGGCCATCAAGGTCAATATCTGAGATCATCTCGACTTGGCAGTCAGAGTCATCAATAATGCAGGGGCGCCCGAATGCAACGGCGGCGTATCTGTTAATGAGACTTCTGTAAGCTTCTAGATCCGACGAAGGTCACATATATATACCCATGAGTTCTACTCACTTATCGAAGATTTCCAATGTCCACCAAGTGCGCCGCTTGACTTCGCGGGCTAGCAGAGAAGTCTCTTTCCAGAAGCTCTCACGATGTAGTCCAATGACCTGAGCGATCTTGACACCCATGCCACAGATGCCTAGTCCTGTTGTGGGCCGCGTATAAAATACGAAGCTTCCAAGCAGGATACATATTTGAACAGTCTCTACCGTCTGACACCCAATGATTTGCAAGAAACGCGTTTCGATAACCGTCATCAGGTCTCGAGAAAGCTGTCGGTACTGGGGGCTCATAAGATTATCCGGATCTTTAAGTGAGGCGTAATGTGCACCTAGAGCTATGACTAGAAGCCATGTCCAGTAGAATGTCGTGTCTTGGTACTTGATTTGTGCCTGTTGCAGCATTTCTGTGTAACGCCGACGAAAGGTATCTTCGTGGAAGACCATCATGAACCAGTCCACAGAAGAAAAGAAGCTGTCCACCAAGTCTTCCAGGATATGGTCGGCCGGTAGTTCTACGCCTACTACGTTACGCCAATGCTTGGCAGGGAGCGTGGTGTTGGCTTCGAGAAGCTTCGTCCCGCCAGGTAGGGAAGAAGTGTCATGGTGTAAATCCTGACTGGAGCCGCCCCCTTGTATCATCTAGAATTTTCGTACAAGCCTCAGTACTAGTTCCAGATGAGAAATTGTAGACTTACTAGAGTACTGAGGTCAACGATGCTAGACTCTGGGAGTATGGGAGACCCTGGAGTCTGAACCTGTCTATCCCCCGCATCAGTCTCGCCAGATGAAGATGTCCCAATGCCTTCTGATGTCGACTCGCGAGATATACACTGGGAACCCGCGCGGACACAATGGACACAAGGTCTCTCCGCATCGCACTGCGAATTAGTCAGTGAGACAAGTAATAGGATTGGGGGTCATGGCATTCATACTCCGAGTTTGCGCTTACGGCAGCGCTCACAAGCGGAAGATACCTTTTGTCGTTTTCTTGCAGACGTAGACATCATGGGAGACCGTGTCGAAAAAGTTACGTGGGCATGATGCCTCCGACGGAAGCGCTTATCGGCTACTCACTAGGGCTAAGGTCCGTCGGAAGCTGCATACCCCTCATCTCCCCCACAGTAGAGGGGCGATGACGGAGCCCACGATGCCGGATTTGTACTGTTATCGCAGATCAAAAGACGGAAAAGGTCAGTAGATTGACATGCGACATGTGTTAAACAGCTGTAGACAACTTTGGAAGGGAAGTGATGTGCTCTATTATTACTTTTACTAGATTTCTGACGCTTTTCCTTGATCGGAGCGGATTCTACCTATTCCCATTCAATCTCGGGTGGGACAAGAGGCACATGCAAAAAACTTCTCATTCTACACGTGAGGTCTGGCTATGTTCTCTGGAACATAGGCCAATGTCGAAAATAAAAAATGGAAGGGGAAATGAATTTATTCTCAATTTTGTATCAGAGCCCAGGTACTCTCAATACATGATGCTTTTCCTTTAACCCAGCGCTTGGAGATCCTACTTGTTGACCTCCTCCAGCAGTGTCTTGGCAGCCAGCTTACCCAAGTTATTCGAAGCCAGCGGTGAATCGCCCGTCAGCAGAAGACGATCTCGGTGGCATTCGCCAGAAATAGTCTTGTTGATCGGAGTAACGCCGAGCTTCTTCAGTCGCTCACCAACCAGCCACTCCATCTTGCCAGGGATGTAGCCAATATCGATATTAGCACCCTGATCCAGCGAGTCGGGGAACACATCAATGCTGTATCCCTCATAAATAAACTTGGATCCCTCAGGCTTGCCGACGTCAGCCGCGAGAATACTAGCAGGTCCGTGGCAGAGGGTGATAAAAAAGCGGTCATTGGCATGCGCCCAGCGGAGGACATCGCCAACGGTCTTGCTGAAGGGTATGCCGTTCAGCACGCCATGACCGCCGGGAATGAAGACCGCCAAGTAAGGTGTGTCTTGATCAAAGCCCTTCCCGTCTTTGCCATTCCAGACCTCAGACAAGTTAAGCGGGCTGCGAAGCTTCTGCTTGTACTTGTCGTAAATCGACTTGACAGCCTCATCCTCCTGAGGAAATGCCCACATCTCAAGCTTGACAGGATCACCCGAGAGCGTAGCGACGTCAATGTCGAAGCCAGCAGCGTCAAGGTGATACATGGGCAGCAGCATCTCAACTGGGTGATTGCCAGTGGAGAAGAATTTGCCGTCTGCCATTCTGAGATAGCGCTCTTGGGTGCCGATCATGAGAATCTTCCATTTGCCGCCGGTGTATTTGTTCGGATAGTCGGCGCCGTCAAAGTCTGTTTTGGCAGTAACGTATTGCGTGAGGGAGAAGGGTGAGGGGAAGTAGGCGTCATCTTCCGCTGTGTCACGGACGGGAGTCTTGTCGTCTTGTTTGGACATTGTGATGAGCTGTAGAGCAGGATGTTTGATGAAATGGTGTGAGTTAATGATCAAATGTCGGAGTTGAGTTGAAGTTGTAAGCTTAATTATTGTTGCGAAACATTTCGGAACAGTTGTGGAAAGTGTCTTCTTTATAGCTGTTGAAGCTCTACGTATGTGGCGGCCCCAAGGTGACGAGCACTGCATGTTGCTGGACGATAAGGTTTGACTTGATCGTTAGCTACCTTGTCTAGTCTCTGGATGGGATCTACGGATGGGCTGTCATTGGATGAACCCTCTTACCAACTCCGACGGAGATACCATTAGCGTTCCGACGGAACCAGGGGCGTAAGACGGAGCTGTACCCTAGCCAATCAATTATTTAGGTTCTCTGCCGTGTCTTGGTGCCCCCGCAACAACACGAAACCGAGCTCTTGATGGAACTTCCCTCATTACGTCTCATTACGTCAATAGTTTTTGGCATATAATGCACATGTAAGCCCCTCGATAAGCCATCCGAACTTCCTTTTCACAGTGCCCTACCAAATCTGACTATTATCTACGATAACTCATTGGAAATGACTACTGATTACAAGTTTGAGGGATGGATGGGAGAGGATGAAAAGTCAGCGGAAGGGAATATGGTATGGCAAGAGTATGAGCCCAAGCAGTGGGAGGAGACTGACGTTGATATCCGCATCACCCACTGTGGTATCTGCGGCTCTGACATCCATGTCCTCCGCTCAGGATGGGTAAGTCTAGACGAAGCTTATCGTTACACGAGACATCACTGATGAATTCCGTGGTACCACAGCGCCAAGCCCCATACCCCGTCGTGGTAGGCCACGAGATCGTCGGCGTCGCTGTGCGCGTTGGTAGCCAAGCTGAAGGTGGCATCAAAGTCGGCGACATCGTCGGTGTCGGTGCTCAATCCGACGCTTGTCTCAATCGCAAGTTAGGCGAGGATGATCAGCATCGGCCTAAATGCAACGAGTGCGCATCTGGAGAGGAGAATTACTGCACCCGCATGGCACCTACCTACGGCTCAAAGTTCCTTTCCACAGGGGACAAAACGCAGGGTGGCTACGCTCGTTATCATCGATGCCCTTCGCACTTCGTCTTTCGCATTCCTGAGGGTGTCGCTCCAGAGTATGCAGCGCCGCTTCTCTGTGGTGGAGTCACTGTCTATTCGCCTCTCAAGCAATTTGGTGCTGGGCCAGGTAAGAAGGTCGGTATAGTAGGCGTTGGAGGCTTAGGACATTTTGCTGTACTTTTTGCTCGTGCGCTTGGGGCCGATGAAGTTGTAGGCATCTCACGCAGAGAGAGCAAGAGACAAGAAGCTATGGACCTTGGATGTACAGACTACATCGCGACTGCTGACGAAGAGGGATGGGAGACGAAGAACTCTCGGAGGCTCGACCTAATTATCTCGACTGTATCGTCTCCCAAGGTATGGTACACCTTCCAGCCGAAGCCGGCTGACCACTAATGAGCTTTATTATAGATGCCTCTCGCTGATTACATCGGACTTCTGCGGCTGAACGGCACTCTCGTCCAAGTTGGGCTTCCTGAAGGTCAACTCCCCTTCCGACCAGGTAGTCTTACTGGCGCACGCCGCAGGATTGCTGGCTCAAGCATTGGATCACCTGCTGAGATCAAAGAAATGCTGCAACTGGTTGCAGATAAGAATGTCAAGCCTTGGGTTGAGATGCGTCCTATGTCAGAGGCAAACCAGGCTATCGTTGACTTCGAGGCTGGAAAACCACGATTCCGCTATGTTTTAGTTAATCAGGATTCCTGAATTCAATAGATATTTTCGCCGGCCTTGCGCGAGGCAGAGTTATGTAAATAAAAAGCACAGATCGTTCATCACACTTCAGCGTCCGGTTTATGCAACTGAAAGTTTCAAGTCAACTGGCGTTGAATGTGTCATGCTCGGTCTAGCAGGAAAGAGATACGGGTTTGGCTGTAACGTTACTAGGTTCTAAGCAGGAGGTTGTGCACGTCTATACCATGTTAGAACTATGTCTTGAGAATCCCCCCGCTCACTCTTATCAATAGTAAATCAATCATTGCTATCCAATGAGATGTCGTGTTATAGCAGGGGGTGTCACTTCTCTATACCCGGACTTAAGGTTGGTGATAATCTTATGTCCACGACCGGGCAACTAACAAAAGTAACAACCGATGCCGATATCAAAGTGTATTAAAGTGCTAAGATCTTTAATCTTTCTTTGAATACTCTCATTATAATTTCCTTCAGATTTATATTGCTATTTACCCTAACTATAACCAATCTCTTCTCAATCATGTCTTCAACTACGAAAACACTGAATCGATCTGCGGTACTGCCTCACCCAAAGGCTTATCCTACGGTCGTTACCTCCTCACCTGTTCCTGTCCCAACTGGTGACGAAATACTGATCCGTGTACGCGCCGTTGCGATCAACCCAGCCGATCACGCTGTTCAAAAGCTGGGCATCGTCATCAGACTTGAGTTCTACCCCTACGTCAGTGGTACCGATGTGTCTGGAGAAGTCATTTCCGTTGGACCTGATCAGGCGAGGTTCAAACCAGGAGACCGTGTAGTAGGGCATGCAATGGCATGGCAGAAAGGCGATAACAAGTATGGGGCCTTCCAAGAGTACTCCATCATGGTTGAGCCCATGGTAGCCAAGATCCCCGATATTATACCTTACACGGAAGCAGCAGTTCTCCCTATGGGGTTTACAACATCCTCTGCTATGCTGTTCAGTCCCACCCTGATGGACCTCAATCTACCCGTGGCTGGAACCGAGATGAACTCCAAGGGGAAAGTCGTGGTAGTTTGGGGAGGTAGCTCAAGTGTTGGGTCGAATGCCGTACAGACTGTGAAAGCAGCTGGTTACATCGTCGCGGCTACTGCGAGCGAGCATAACCACGGATTGCTGAGAGAGATGAACGTGGACTATATCTTTGACTACAAGAAATACGGTATTGTGGAAGACATCATCAACACTCTGAGTGGCGTCGGCGACCTTGCAGGAGTTTACTGCTCTGTATACTCAGATACCGCTATTACCGCCTGTGCAACGATTGCGGACAGGCTCCCAGGAAAGAAATGTCTGGGAACTATACTTCCTCCTGGCTTGCCAGTTCCTGGAGAGAAACCAGATGGCGTGCAAGTCTTGATCAATGACCATGTTCTTCTGGGATCGACCGATACTGGAAAGAGACTGTGGGTTGATTGGCTTCCTGGAGCCCTCGAAGATGGGACAATGAAGTGTATGCCCCATCCTGAGGTTGTTGGGAAAGGACTTGAGGCAATCCAGGATGCTCTAGATAAGATTGGCAAAGGCGTGAGTGGAAGAAAGTTAGTCGTCGAGCTATAGATTACACACGAGACAGGGCGACAACGTTTATTACTTGGATGAGTCGCTTTTTTAAACGTATATCAAAGTTACCCTGAATTGTCTCAAAAGGTACATAAGTTCCTTCTCTATAAGACTGATCTTGCATATATTATAGGCTAGCTAACGCGCAGTAAATCCTTATACCGTTTGAGAAGTTAGTACGGGATATATATTCTGATTTGCAGTTGAGACTTGTGAATAAGAGCTTCAATCAGCAGAGAGAAACTGGACCACAGTCACTAATCAGCAACTGGGCGTAAGCCAAAGCCGGCAAAGACAAATCGCTTGATACCACTACCCCATTGTGGTAGACGACTTAACTTGAATAGTGTGCGAATAATACGTGGGTTGAAGATCAATACAAAAGCGTGATGGCGACAATCACGATAGCAACAAGTGTGAGGGAAGGAGCATAATGGCTCGCGATCGACACGGTCGCTCCGCTTCTATCTGCTGTTTTATTGTATTGTCCAACCAGTGCAGGAAGCTGGTCTCCGCCTTCGACAAGCACCATCGCCATGCCAACCTATTTTAACGTCAGTAGGCAGAATCGCGCCTATCAATTGAGAAACTCACAACGACGTGCCACTGAAGATGACAATGGAACATCCACGCACCGGGATTATCCGTCACATAACTATGCAGTGATTGATTAGCATCAGAGTAGATATCAACCCCCCCTCGACGCCACTTACCGAATTGCAGCCCACCCTTGCGAAGGGAGGCCCATCGTGTCTCGGTAAGGAGGATCCCGAAGGTTGATGAGGTCCTCGGGCGCATCTGTGACAGCCGCATAAGGAAATGACCCCTCGCCAGAACCTAGAACCCAGAACTTATGGCCATGAAGATGTATCGGATGGCCCATCTTCCCAGTTACGCGTCAGTACCTGGTATTCAAGCGACACTGTGTTCTTAGGAAAGAGGGTAGAACGCACCATATCCAGAGACTGATTTGAAATGCTAAGGATGATATCTATAGTTGAGTTGATTGGTAAGTGTATGGTCGTGTTTGAATCCCAGCCGGAGGAGTTTTCCCCATAGATGATAGGGACATCTGGCTCTGAGAACGGAGCACGATCGATTACCCAGGTCACAATGTCTGTCTGGTTCACAACAAAAGACAAAGTCTTATCGGGGCGCCCCAAAGGCGGCGAATTGTGGCCGTCGAATGGAGATAGCGCCGAGGGGTCAAGTAGGGCAGCGTCGGCCTTAGCTGATCCGTTAATGTACATCCACGACATAGCCGAATCTTCAATAACGTCCGTGTTGGAGCTATTGTCAGCCTAGAGAGTCAGGATCCTGCCGTCTATCACTGATGTGTGAACTATTGGAGACCAGCGCACTTACATTATATGATACGATCGCTTGCCCTTCAAGAACTTGCTGCATGTCGCCGCTAGGGAAAGTAGCGAATCTAAGATAGTAATTTCCAGGAGATTTATCAAGCTTAATCATCACGGAATACCGTTGGCCGAGCTCTATATGAAGTACCTAACTTGGATCAGTGGGAAGCACGTTAAGATGCCGCCAGGGGGATACTTACATTAACCTTTTGTAGCTCAGTAAAAAGGCCGTCGGCAGCATAGACAAACATTGAATGTCCATCTAGCGAAACCCTTAAGGCACTGACAGCGCCAGAATTGACCAAGTTGAGAGCCAGCCAACCATTCGACTGACCCGTAGAGATGACTAGTAAAGGCGAGGTCGTGTTCATGCAAGTCTCGGGCGGCAGGGACGATATATTGAATCCCGGCTTGAACATCATGGGCGGCATACAGCCACGGGGGCTCAGAGAGTCCATTCCCGGCATTTCAGGAGCCCCTGGGGATGCTGGAGAAGTAGAATGGTCCATTGACATGATGGCAGATGGTTGTGATGCGACTGGGCTCACAGGCGAGTCCATGGTCATGTCATGCATATCGCGTCCTTTCAACATGTTCATACTTGACATATCCGACATGTATTGCATCTCAGAAGTGCTTGTTGATGTCCCGAGTGATGCAGTTGTGTTTTGAGGCTCCATTCCGAGCCCTGGTCCGGATTCAAGGGCGCTCTTTGGGAGGCACTGTACCCTTCCCCGGCCGTTAGCTAAGATACTATCAACACACGACGGAAAAGCACCGGTCTTGATATATCGCGCAAATATAACATCCGAGAGTTCGTGCATCCAGTCATTCAGAAGTACATTTGTCGCGTTTCGTTCTGCAGCTAGGAGCGCTGCGAGATCATCCTCGTCTTTAGCCAGTGTCGTGAACGGGCGTGGGCGTGATGCGGCCGGTCGGATGAGAAGTGGACCGCGAATTGCGTCGTTATAATAGGCACGGAAGTGAGAATGGTACCAGAAAAACCCGTACTCAGACGCCGTAGAAAACCTATAGGTAAAGTTACCCCCTGGAGGGATAGGGTCCTATAGATATGTTGTGTAAGGCTGGGTACAATGGAAAAGGGAATACTCAGAAGAGGTTAATCTAACCTGTGTAACACCTGGCACACCATCCATATGAGGAGTTCCTCGCTGCAAGAGTCCTAGTCGGAAGAATAGGTTTTAGTGAAAGTTAAGGCGTCACCTATGATCGAAGTGATAACGAACCATGCCAATGGATGGTCGTCTCGACATTCAAGTCGTTCTGGACAAAAATCTCGATATCGTCCCCTTCATCCACGTCAACCAAAGGCCCTGGCTGCTGGCCATTGATGAGGTACACTTCGCGCTCGAATCCATCTATGCAGCAGTTAGTGTCACTGGCTTGAGTGTTTCATTCAGCTCATGAGGCTGGATATGGCATGCCTGGAGAGTTGACAGCGCTGTGAACGGTGAAATTGAATTGGCGTAGAGCAGCTCTCGCGCCAGCGGCGTAGAGGGCGATAATAAGTGATGACGCAAGCATCTTAGCATAAACGTGTATGTGGTCCTACTGCAGTCGTGTAGGCGGCAGAGTTTGGAGTTGATGGGTAATGTGCTGCGCTCCGGTCTGACACGGGATGCTGAAATGAGCACGTTAATGTAGAAGTTGATAAGATAACTGAGATAGGTAAAAATAAAGAGTACCAAAGAAGTCGTGTAGGTCGAAAGGCAGCGAAAGGGAAAGAAAGAAAAGGAGGAGGGGTGCAGAAAGTGTGTGACTTTGCGGCCAAGCTAGAAGATCGCTAGGGCCCAACAGCCAAAGGAAGTCCATACAGGGTCAGATCAGTAAGGTCCATAAGAGGGAATAAACAAACTCAGCTTAGAATGTTATCAACAACATACCTTACGACCTAGTCTTCTACAGAACGGGTGCTACGATAAACACAAACCCCTGTCAATCTGTACAGTGTGCGGTATTTGTGCGGCGCTAAGGGAACCGCTATCTACATGACCCCTTGGTTTTCTGCCTGGGGTGACACGCTATGACGCAAGCATATGTTGACTAGCTATGTGTCCAATCTGTAATTCCTCTGCTAGAACGCGGTATTTGTGCGGAGTTTAGCGCTGTCTTATTTGCATGGAAGCGCTGGATCCGGCAGATGCTCATTGACTAGCCTGAAGCAGACCGCTCACGCAACATCAACTTCGACTCAAGTCTGCGCAGAGGCGGACTGCTCCTACAACAGTCGTTTAATGTCTTTGGCAGCCAAGGCCGGCTCTTGGCTGACTTCCCTGATGTAGCCAGTAGCGTCCAAGCCTGACCTTCGGCATAAGGAACCACTCTGCCATGATGTCGGTGGACTCGGATGCCTTGACTAGCCTATCTGAGCCCTTGTAATCTCAGCCCTGCATGAAATCATCCAGGCTAAGCTGTCGTAAATCTCGCCACCTCCTGTACATGGCCCAAACGCTTAGTGTTGATAGCCCTGTGTGGTTCGGCCACTCGCCTGATGTTACGGTTTAGGCGTAGCCAGATGCGCGGTTTGTGCGGCGACGTGGGCCATTCATTACACAGTGCCTTGACGTCGTCATCTGTAGATGAGGGCTACTACCTGAGAAATGACGTAGGGCATGAAGATCTGACGTCTTTGAATTGTCTGGAGTATTCTCAATACGTAGGAGTTCAAGAGCATGGTGTAACGCAGCAATAGAACCTTTGTGTCGTTGATGGGGGGCACCCGGGCTGCATTTGCCCTGAATACGACAGGCGAGTACTGCCGTGGGCTTCCTGTAGCCAATCTAGAACCTTCTGACTGAGACATTGATGGCTCCCAGGCCATTGACTGTACTATATGGTGCGTACTAAGGGATGGATCTAGGGCTTTATCCCGAGGCTATAAACACACGAAGTGACGGACGTGGAGATAAGGTCAACGATAGCAGCGAGATTGTGCCTTATGAACGCGACTTGCGGGATGGCAAATAAGACCATCTGAACAGGCCCAGTTCTGTGCATATAGTCCCCGATGGATCAAATCTAAGCAAAAAAAATGGCATGCTTGATAAACGAGTGACTGAGCTAAACACTGATAAGAGCGGCTGAAACAAGTTCGGCTGGAATACATTGCCAGTCAGTGAGCCGCACTGACTCCGCACGATCCACCCTCCTACGTCCAATTTCACAAGTCGCACAGATCCCTTAGACCTTAGTCTTGACCCAAGCACCTGCCTCCTGAGAGAACACATTAAAGTAGGAAGTGTGGGCGCCCGGATCAGTACCCTGCGCGCAAACATTATCGCCTGCCAAACACCAGGATCGGATTTTGCTAGAATAGCGGTTGAGCGAGGTTAGTTGAACCCCATTCCGAGGGTTTATCTGTTAAAAAAGAAATGTCAACTCTTTGTCCCGCGCTGCTAGGAGATATTGATTTGCTTACGCCGCTTCTTGAAGATCCAGTACCAGTGTTGTAGGCCTGGTTGGCTGCGTGGCGAGGATCGCCAAAGAACAACACCGCAGCAACTATGAAGATGAGATTAGCCATTCGAGGTTGAATGCCATACGAATTAAAGCGAAGGATTTACTCTTGTTGCCAGGCGAAGTCGCAGGATTCAGCGCAGAGTTTGACTGCTGGGTACATCCCAAGCTCTGCCCGCCACCGCCACCAAGCATGTCGCCAAAGAGCTGAGCACCCTGCGAATAACCGCTTAGGACTAGCTTAGAATCAGGGCATCTACTCGCATAAGCCGTGATCTGCGACAGACCGCCAGTGATCCCAGCGTATATCGAAGTGCAGTATGTATTGAAATTAGCTGGGTAATTGATGTCCTCGTAGCCGCAGCTAGATAGGCCACTGCAAACGGCTGAGACAATGGAGCTTTGGCGACCCGGATAAGGCTCGTCGGTGCCACGAGCTAGGAAGATGTGCACATTTTGACATGGCGCTTGGCGCTCTTCGATGTGGACGGCTGGAGCGCCGATGGCCAATGGGATGAGGAAAAGAGAGGCGAGGAGAGCTGTGTTTAACATTTTCAAAACAGGTGGCAGTTAGCCGAGTCGGTTAGTTAGTGTTGTGATGTAGCGTTGTTAGAGAAGGAGTTGACTGATAATAATGCGGAGCCTGCTGGCTATTTATCTTCTCTTAAAGTTAAAATATACCCTCTATCCGTATCACTCATCTCTCATTATGCACCCCACATCATATGGTATTGTTGGCTCGGTCCGAAGAGGCTTCTCGTGATTCTTCATCGTCGCATTGAGAATTCTGAAATAGGGCATTGGCCTGGTGGAGGGTATAATCGGAGATGTCTATCCAACGGATACAGGACCGATAATCTTGTTTCCTATGCCACCTACCTATCTAGGAATTAATATAAAAGTACTACAAGGTGAAGCCCATATTTGGCCTCTGGTGCATGCTAACCGGGCCGACTGAACCCCAACATATAGTGATGGGCTGTGAAGTTACATATAGCCCCGCAATGGATCATCACCGACGTTACTCTAGGGTAGAACCTCGGCATCGAAACGATGTCTTTATCCCATGTAAACGGAAAGGGACAATTCGCGGGGTAATGTATGGTGCACCTGATTAGGCAGTTAACCAGGCTAACAGGGTGTGGTGAGTGTCGCATCACGGTATCGATCTCCACTCGGCCTTCGGCGCCGAGACCGAGGAGATACATGAACTTTCTCAATATCAGACTGACAGGGCCTGATTTTGACCATCTACGCCGAAGAGAAGCAAGGCCCCTGACCGCAGCCTCTCCATCCTGGACTCAAAGTTACTGTATATCTGACCCCTCGGCGCCGTCCCCGCGCTCTAGGCTTGCCATGTTACTCCGACTGGAGCGTCTACACCCGTCACTTACGAGTGTGTCAGTGCTTTGAGATCCGACGGCAGGTTTCTCGGCGAAGATGCCCTGAGGTGCTTCGGGTAACGCACAAGGAGACTAAGGGTCGGCCACTTCCCTCTGTCAGATCTACTTAAAGAGAAAGGATAGCTACGTAGAAGTGTTAGATAATTGAGCTGGCTGGCAGAGCTCTACCTTAGGTTTGTTTTTGACAACAACATAAATAATGTCGCTTCTGAGTTTCCATATGTATAGATTAAGTTATAGACGTTGTATTCTTTATTCTATATTCCATGAGACGCTCTATAGAGCATGAAGTATAGATAGACAGTTTTGGGTTCACCTGTCTTTGTCTCACTCCCTCATCAAGCATGATACATCCAGAACGGTGGATTGGCTTGTCAAAGAGATATTGCAAACCAACTTCGGAAGCGTATAGTGGATCGAGTGATGGTATATGTCTTCTCAGCCCGTACTTTCCAGCCATGGCCCACTTCCAGCAAACAACACAGTCCAAGAGTCAGAGCCTGTTTTTACTGGAGGAGACTTCGGCAGCAGTTTACATGTCTCTTGTTTGTCTTCGACTTCTTATATAGATGCTGATGGCCTCGAAGTTCCTGGCTCGTGATACCTCGCTGTCAGCTCACATCAGGGCTAATAACTCATCGTTCTCAACCTGAACCTCTCTTTTATTGGTTGATGCTTTATCTATTAGGCGCCCAATCGTTTCGAGGCACTTGGCGCCGAGGCGCATGCAGTTGTGGCTGTGCACCAACGAGGCGTTCAACAGGGCTGCCGGTTTTTCAAGGCGTTCTCAAACTTCAGGCTGCATCCCAATAATCGTGCTCTGATTTAATTTCATCACATTGCATACGCGCACAGTTGATTTTATGGTCTCGAAAATGGATGTGGACGATCAAGACGTGGAACGAGCCTGTAAAAGGATTCGCCTGCAATCACCGGAGCCAGACGTCATCTGTGATAGTCTCGAAGATTTTCTTTTGTCAGACTCTCATTTGTTTCCTCAGCTCCCATACGACAACGGTTGCTCGGCCAGCATCTTGCAGCCTACCGAAGCAAGTAAAGATGAAACGCCACCTGAGCTCGTAGGCGAGGCACTAGTCGTAGAGACAGTTCGCAATGTCTGCCTCGGAACGGTTAGCTAGAAGATAATCACCTTGAGCAAGTGCTGATTTGGAACAGGTAATTTTGGAGGCCGCATCGTCATTCTTCAAGAACCGACAAGAGTCAGAAACCACGGTCATCATACGGCAGTGTGGCGACATCATGAAGCTGAGCACAGCAGACACGGGCGCATATGCGGGCATCATCAAGGACCAGTTTCCATCGGAGTTGCTACACCGCCCTTCAGTCAAACTCAGCGCTCTGTTGACTGCACCAACATCTCTTCGCGTCATACTGTTCACTCATATTGAGGAGGCACCGGAGATAGGAACTTTCTTATCTAACAATGAACTTTTCCTTCAGCATCCATCTCCCCATGAAATCGAATACTTCGAGCTGGACATGGAATACTTTAATCCCCATTACCTCGTTACTCCGGGATCTCGTATGCCACAGTTGGAGGATCTTTCCATCGAATACAACGACAGTACACCGAATGCTTCTTTTGCACTGGATGATCAGAAGAAAGGTCAGCTCATGGGTATTTTTGATACAGCGGCTGATCTTTCCATCCGACCCACAACTGAACCAAGTTCTCGCCTGCAGACTCGTCTGAAAGAGTAAGCACTGTGGCCTTCTTGTTCTTCTCTTGACGACTAATACCATCTAGCTATCAGCTCAAAGCTCTTACAGTGATGAGCGAAAAGGAGTGCGCCAACGTTGAAAGCCCGCAATGCCCTTCGCTTTGGATTGCACGGGATGCATCCACTGGCGGACTAGGGTATGACATCACAAAGATATCTACTGGGGATTGAGTTCTAAGAAGAAACAGAGAGTACCGCCACAGAATAACGGGGCACAAGGTCGTTGTTCCTCCTGTTTGTGCTGGAGGAATTCTTGCCGATGTTCGAAGACCTTTATACCCCTGATCTACATAGCATATGGCTGACGGTTTCTGATTTCTAGGAAATGGGTCTTGGAAAGACCCTCTGCGTGTTATCACTTATTTGCTGGTCCCTGGACTTGCTGAGTAACCAAGAAACTCAAAGGGATGGTTCTGAGCCTTCGACAACATTGGTTGTCATACCTAAGAGCAGTACGGTCCGCAGCGATCTCGTACCAAACCTTTGACTAATGGGGAGCAGTGATTCCTGGTTGGCAAGGGCAGATCAAAAAGCATATTATCCCGGGTCAGATCCGTGTTGCCTGTTATCATGGTACTGGTAGGCAAAATCTTGCCAAGCAGTTCCGAGATAATGACATTGTCTTGACAACGTATCAGACCCTGAGGTCTGAATGGACTAAAAAAGGTCCATTGCTCGCAGAGCAATGGTCCCGCGTCGTTCTAGATGAAGGTCAGTATTGTTATCCTATAGCTTAGTTGATGTAGTTAACGAATGCAGCCCATCGTATCGGTAACAGGTCAACTCAAGTTTTCCAGGCCGCATGTGAGCTCCAATCATCGAGACGCTGGTGTCTCACTGGAACTCCTATCGTCAATTCTATCGACAACTACGGAACATTACTTGCCTTTATCAAGATGGAGCCTCTTGATACAAAGACCATTTTCGATCATTGGATATCTAATCAGATACGAGATAATCTACAAGAAGGCCTTCGGAAGCTCCGTATTCTAGTTGAAGCAACGTGTCTTCGTCGGACGAAATCCAGCATCTCGCAGGCACTTCCTCCCCCAACGATCCGCGAAGAAAAGGTTGACCTGCATCCGTATGACCGCGCTCTTTACGACTTCTTCGAATCTGAAGCTGCCAAAAACGCCAACGATTGTTCGGACCACTATCCTACCAATTATTCAAACACAGGTAGGAAAGAGAAGAATGTGCTGTCTCTGATTCACAATCTTCGCCGAATATGCGACCACGGCGAGGACCTCTTACCTGCTTCGGACATTGAAGCGTGGAGGTTGCAGACAATGCACACTAATGCTAGACAGCAACCTGGAACGAATTATAGTATCGATTCATACTGCAAAACTTTACCATCTGCCAAGGTGAAAAGATTGATAGACAACATTCGGTTAGAACAAGCGAACAACTTGGCAGGATCGACGACTGCGCCTTTGAAAAGGTATTCGGATCGAACAAAAACATAAAAATGTCACTAATGATGATCAGCGTGGTTTTTAGTTACTGGACTAAGATGCTTGATCTTGTCCAGGAAGCTCTTCTACAGGCTGGTTTCTTATGCGAGAGAATTGATGGCCAATACTCCATCAAGCAAAGAGAGAAGGCGCTGACTAGATTCGCAAACGACCCTTGCTGTACTGTAATACTGGCCACCCTTGGGAGCGGGGGCGAAGGGTAAGTGATTAGGCGCCTAGAGTAAGCGAATGCTCACAGCGTAACCTATTTTTAGCATTGATCTAACATCAGCTAATCATGTGCATCTCCTGGAGCCTCATTGGAACCCCATGGCGGAAGAGCAAGCGATTGCACGTGTTCATCGAATAGGCCAGCAGCGACACGTCACGGCCACCAAGTATATTACTCCAAACTCGATCGAGGAGGTAAGTCGCATCTATCTACGTCCACTGGTCAAGCCAGTTGCTATTAAACATTGTCTAACTTCGTCGGTAGTATGTTCAAAGCATCCAATTTAAAAAAACACGTCTTATTCAGGATGCGTGGTGTGTCAACGATCACTCTACTGGGAGTGATGTTGATAATGAGACTTCAATGGTATGCATTCATACACAAAACTAAATAGATCTCGTATTGACTCTTTTCAGAAGCTTAAGCAATGGCTCGTTCCAAGAAGTAAGATCTAAACAGAACTTCGAGCTGCCCATTTACGCCACACATTTCAATAATATATTCATTGCATCTCTCGACGACTTTTAAATGCCTCTTTTTCACCTCTTCGGCTTCTCTCACCTTCCTCTGTAGTCTTTTCAACCAACTGTTCCCAAGTCAGCCCGAGCCATTTTGAGACTTGCCTTGCCCCTTTTTCGTCCCCAATCCTCTTTGTTTTCGTCCCCTGGTTAGGGTCTGCTCCTTGGCGTAGTAAGAACTCCATCAGGTTTGCTGCTTCTCGCGTAGTCTTCCTCGCTGCGACATGTAAGGCAGTTGGACATGCAGAGTTATATCGACCATCGACTAAACAGCCTTGATTTAATGCATACTGCGTTAAATGGATGGAACAACTTGAGTCAGCAATACTTGAAAGGACCATACTCCGTTCTCGCGGTTTTATGGTATCTAGGATCTTGAATTCGTTCCAGATGTCGAGCAGCATGCATTCGCAGTCCGGCATATTATTAGTGCTGCCTATAAGGCGTTGGAATGTGAGCGCCTGTGCAGCGTCCACGGCTCTCTCTGCCAAGCCGAACCCGGTAGCCAGGTTCAGTTTCCATAAGTCGCAAAGCTCCTGGAACCCCACTGAGATAATGGCCGACAGGACGTTCAGTAAGGCCGTTTGGAAAGCGTGCTTCTCTAATCTCCCCGGTATAAATTCCGCGTCGGCAATCCAGCAGAGCAAGAGTTTTGACACACTGATACTCTCTGTTCGTATTGCATTTTCGGCTAGATCACTAAATGACTCCCACTTTAGAAACCTATGCACAATGAAAGCTCTTGTGAGTATACCACCGCGGTAAAAAAGCTCCAGAATGGAGGAGGAACCCTTCTTAGCAGCGTGGATGGAGAGCTCTGCCAGCACTGAATGACCCAAGCTGTTCAACCGAGGAACTAGTGACGTTATAATCGCCACCTGATCAATATCAATCAAGTCGAACATGAGAGGTTGGATTTCTTCGTTCTCGAACTCCTGGGAAAGGCCAAGATCCGATAAACGAGGGCCTGTAACAGGAACATTTGGATGGCCGTGTTTCAGATGGTCATCTCTCATCTTGCGCGAGATGAACCCCTGGGTCTCATAGCGGCAGCCTGGGTAGTTGCAGTTCCATGGCTTCTGATGATGCTTTTCGTGAGCTTGGCGACTTGCCTTCGTTTCGAAGCCATGGCGCCGATAGTTGCAGCCCAAAAACCCGCATTTGAAGTACCTGGGCTCATAATGGTAGGAGAGAGATTCCATAATCGAGTGTCCCTTATTAACGAGGTCATCAATCCGTTCATGGAGCGAAATTGAGATTTTGGGAACGGAGAGTGGGCTAGTGTGAAACCACTGCTCCGCTGTTGACTGTATTATTAGTAATTATCACACCACTTTTAAGGTCAGTGAACTAACGATTATTGACCTGAAAATCTGACTTTGGTGGTGATGCCTGAAATTCAGTACAACTCTTCAGCATCCCTACCAAGGCAGGCTCCTGGCACTCCAGGCCAAGAATGGCCGGATGTAAGCGTCTTTCGCTTTGGTAGGTCTCAACATAATGATCTGATGATCGTGTCTCAAGAAGTATCTCCAGGTGCGCCATAAGAGGATCAGGTATGGTAGTCGAGTCAGATAAGGTTAAATACTCGTCGATTAAGTCGAGCCAGAAGCTCCATGAGAAGTGATGAAATCGATATGCCCCCCAAAGTATGTTGGCATCAATCTTATCTTCTGTGAGGTCTGGGTCATGGTGGTCCTGGTACATGTATACCACGCAGCGAATAGCCAAGTCAAGCGCCGTCTCAGAGAGTGTGATGGAGTTTTGGATTTCAGTGCTGAAGATGTATCTGTCTCCTGTTAGTCACGGATAGAATGTGTTGTTCTTTGACATACCCTTGAACCGTAAAATGAACGAATTGAACATAGCCGTCTACTACATCGATAATAGGGCCACAGATGCGTAGGATATCGACCCTCGCTTGGACTCTCGGTACCTTGCAAGGACAATCAGGGTCAACAAGCAAGGCTTGCTCGATTTCCTTCAGTGTCATCGGTGATGGGGCACATCTCACCCAGCCAAGTATCGAGTGAGCAAGCTTCCGTCTTCGGGGGTCTGGAGAGTCATTAATTTGCCGAAGAATCCTACCATAACTAGGAAGCTGTTAGCAAAAAAACAAATATATGAACAAAGCGCATACGCATCATTGAGAGACGATGGGAGATGTTCGAGTTGGGCTTTTATGTCTGCGATGTCGTTGATGTAATAAATCATCCTGAAGATAATCTTGACATAGAGAAACATTCCTGTTATAGTGTCAGAGGTGCTGGCCAAAGTACTCTGGTTTGCAACTGAGAGGGTAACAAAAAACCAACCTTTTGCTTGGTATGCCAGTGGTGCAGCCCATCCTTGAAGCTGTTCTCGAACGTCTGAAACGAAACCCCTCTCTTTGAACCATTCTCTCATAGTTTGGTTGATGAAAACTTGGATACTACCAGAATTTCTCTTGCTGACTTCTATATCTATACTATTGCCCTCCAAATTGCCAAGAATGTGGCTTTCCTCACAGCTCGCGAGCAAGATGTGGCACTCTTCACAACCACCACTCAGTCTCATGAGTTCCTTTATCAGTCTTGTGTGCTGTTTACTTTCGATCTCGTCCAGGCCGTCTATGATGACATATACGGTACCTGCGCTCTGAATCAGCGTTTCAAACAGAGCTGAAGCGACGTTGAAATCACTTCCCAGATGTTGCAAGTCCGACTGACATATCATTGTCTTCAGGGAGAGAGAGGTAGATGTTAGTTGGAATATGAGTGAATGGAGAATAGAGAGTGCGGAAATGCTACTATCGCGGTATGTGAGCAATGCGAATACAGTACGGGCACCAGGCAATTGCTGAGTATGCTTAATCACGCTACTTGCCAGCAGTGTCTTGCCTAATACAGCACCTGATTAGTAAAAGCTTATTAGATCACACGGTAACGTTAGGCTTACCGGCTCCTGGAATACCTCGCAGCCATAGAATAGGGTTTGATTTCTCTTTACCGGTAAGCCACCTCTGGAATGAGGCATCCTTGAACAGCCATTTTCCGGTTCCGTCGCAAACAGATTCGCTGAAACGATACAGGTCGGCATCGTAGTTCTTCGGTGCCAAGTGTGCTCGATGACTGGCATATTCTTGTGCGATGTTATTCTCCTCTGTTTGTACAAAATGCTGCAATTCACGGTTTCGCATTATGTCTGCTCTGCGTATCTCCTCCATGTGAACTTCTCTTCTGATCAAGTCGCGATGGCCTGCCATGTGTTTTACGACGACCTGTATCCTGTCTTTATGGCGAGGCCAGAGCATCTCAAACATAGCTTTGAGACCTTATTTGATGTTAACCTGGGTTGCAGGATTGGAAGTCTAGGAGACTTACGGCGCATACTAAAGAATTTGGTAGAGATCAAGTAAAAGTGAAGAATGTCGCGGAAATACAGCACCAACAATGCCTGTAGACGATTGTTACCGGTGAACATCTCGGCCAGTTCGCAAAAGTCAGGCAGGGCATTTCCGATCTCTTCCAGCGCGTTCACAAGAGCATCGAATGACTGTTTGAGAACATCGGCCCATAGCAGGAGAAGCTTTATCGGGCCCCATATCAGCGCTAGGATGTCGGGCTTGGCTTGCACGAACGTCTCAACGACACTGCTGTATTCGCGAAGTCGAGCTAGAAACGGTTCAATCTTAGACAGATGGCGAAGGCGGCCGGACTTTGCCTGCTTGTCTTGAAGTTTCTCGATGTCCTGGTAGACTTGCTCAATGCTGGTTGATTGGATAATCTGGTGGTAGAAACTGTGGCCTTTGAGCTTGTCCTTGAAGTCAAGCATCGCCGCTTCAAAGGCACGCTGCGTAGTAGTCATAATTTTTGCGGTGTGATAAGGTGCATAAGGGCAAGAAAAGTCAAGTTGTCAGATAAGAAACTCTTAGGAAACAAGATAGGTCAAGAACGGATGCGGGGGTTGAAAATGAGGCGGCAGAATCAGGCTGAGCAAGGCATAATCGACAACTGTTAGTTCAAAACTTTTAATTGCATATCATGCATGCTGACATGGCACTGGGTCATTTGATTCGATTAAAGAAAACGGTAAAATGGCTAGTCCCTTCTGCTACTGATGCTCTACTGAGTCTTGTCGTTGACCTTCTACCTACTGGGACCCATAACTAAAAGTATCCTTAAGGTATAATAGAAATAGCTATTAATAAGAAATTAGAATTTAAAATCTAGAATAATACCTGTAAGAATACTATCCTTATATCTTATTTTTCTTTCTATATATATTAAGCATCTTTGTATCAAGCTGTTGCATATCTCTTAGATCTCTCTCCTCTAAGTCATTCTGAA
>JABSTL010000851.1:0-15176 GCA_013759095.1 Fusarium sp. NRRL 29148
ATATCTGAACATACTGTAGTGGTATTTTCACTCAGTGCTAGCAGGCCCTTGAAGGTGGGCGCCCTGGACTCCCAGGTTGCAATCGAGGCGGGGCGCCAGGTTTTACCAAATACCTGGGTGAAAGGTATCCATGCGATGGAGACGCGGCAGCGGTACTCTCTTCCTAGGATCCAGAGGAGAGGCTAGAGGTCCTTGGATGGGTTTCTCTAGGTTCCCTAAGGGGGGATCAGCAACCAGACAAGCCACTTCACCGTGCAGACGGTCTGGTACCTTGCGTAGAGGATTTACATTGACTAGAGGTACTCTCTCTTAGACTGTGCACGTTTACGGATAGACCTACCTAGCGTGGATGGGGAATGCAGAAGCACACCCAAGATCAAAGATGCCTAACTAAGGTAGCTATCTCATTACTCCAGTCTACTAATCCCGTAGTTCAATTGCTATAACCCTTCACGGACAGCATAATAGGGGATTCGTCGATCAATTGACGAGAAAATCCCCTACAGACAGGCAGCTTAGCGAATACCACGAGCTACCCAAGTCCCACGAAATGGAGCTGCCCTGGCCATTCATGGGTAGGATATCGGTTCGGTGGGTGCCCCGAGAAATGGGAGAGCGAGGGTGCTATGCTAGGCTCCTGATAGGCGAGGGATGAAGCCAGAATGGTGAAGCGGTGGACGAGGGGCATGCCCTGGTCACAAAGCTCGCTGTCGAGTGTCTCCATTTCCCTCACCTTGTGGTGTTTATACCCATCACACCCAGATGCATGGCATTCTTTTGCGTGCCGTATCCTTCGATAGTTGAAACGTTGTGGCATGAAAGGTCCTGGGACTCTGCAACAATGCGGTTTCTTGATCATGCTTAATAAACTCGAGGATATTCGGAACCCAAACCCAGATGGGTAGGTAAAGTGTTTTCGATTTGTCCAAGTAAGGTACCTATCAATCCGGGCCGTCTTAGGTTGTATGAAAGACTTGTCCGTCCTCTGTCAGGTACATGATTGAGTGTCACCTTCGTCAAGTGGTGCGACTCCTGTTGTGGCTATTATTTGGAGTGAACAGTACAGACTAATAGGTGGTTATTCATCGGCGGGCACCCGGGAGCCCGGGTCACGGCTCGGCTGTGTCGCGGCAGGCGGAGGACTCGACCGGATCTAGGCAGCTTTACCAGGTTTGGTCTTGGTCCGTTGCTCATACTGTAGGAGTGGATTGGAAGAGTCTTCCGTGCTGCTCTGTGATGTTGCTGGGTTGTGACAGTAACTTAGCTGAAAGAGCCAACATGAACTTGGCCTGGCTAGGACAAGGAACACGCGTTGCCTGTCAGTCAGTCTGTGCCTTTAGTGGTTTGAGTGGGGAATGAAAAGATTTGTTGTCACTGTCGTAATTCTACTCAAGTCTTTTGCAAGATCTTCTTCTTATTCCACCTGAGATTTGTGACGAAGGATTTGATTGATCGCATATGCTGCTGCGTTCAGTCGTATGTCATTTAGTGATCAGCCAAGAACTTAGCTGGAAATAGTTTCCCGGGCTGCTGCTCTCTCTTCCCACAATGGCTTGATATCATTTATTTCTTCCATTTCTCGTTTGTTCTGGCTTCTCAAATCAGCATCCTTGTTGTGTAGTCGTCTGCATGCTGCTGCAGCCCAGCCCACACACAGGCCAAGCGGTCGCAGGACGGACAAGTGGTGTGGTTGTGTTCAGAGGGACAGGGTCCTTGTCTCCCCGGGAAGTCCAGTCCCATGGAGGCATAGTCATATTTTAAAGAGGACCAGCCTTGGAGAAAGGTGGTGGCCTGTGCGGAAGCCGCTCCCAGCTCTCCCAACTCCCAGCATCCATCAAAGCTCACGTTTCTCTCCACGGAGCTCTTCAATGGATGCGATACCACCTAATTAATTAAGACCTGCTGTTCCCGACAAGCACCTAGCCTTAGAATTTTACCTAGGGAGAGTTTTATATACCGACAACGATACATTTCCTTCGATTTCAAATAGACATGCTTTTTGCACTAATCGCGCAGTCATGCATGCCCTGAGAGAAACAAGCATCGCCTAACTACTCCGTAATAAGCACCAAGCTCCAAGCATTTCCAGAGCCGCGCTTGTCGAGCTCCCAGTGACAAGTGACCGGCATTGATCCAATCTTTTCCTTTCGGGTTCTTTCAAGGGACCCGGCGCTACTGACGGAGTGCTAGGACTTGATTCCACGCTCCTACAAGGCACGGCACAGCACAGCAAGTACATATGTAACGTCTCTGGCTGTTGTGCGTTATGTCCCGTCTGCTCTGGGGTATCTCCACCCCTGTCACTCGCTGATCTCACTCATCAGTGAGCTTCGATTCTCCACCAAAGTTTTGACAGCGTTGGAGAGACAGGAAAGAGAGGACATTGGATTTGGAGAATCGAGCTGGTTGGGCACCAGACGAGTGGACCAGCCTCGGAGGAGGACGAGATGGAATCCGAATTGTTGTGCTGAAAGAATTTAATGAAAGCGTTTCGGCGACTTCAGTTGCTAAATACGTAGGCTTGTCAATATACCAAATAAATTACAGGATCCTAAAATCTAGACCCAGATTGGCCGAGCGAGTCTTCGATGAGTCAAAACCAACGCCGAGAACGTTATGTATGTACCGTCGTTTCTTTGCTTTTTATCACTTCCCGCTAACGGTGTTCGCGGCTTTATTAAGACACGGCAAAACTCATTATTTGCTTTTTTGGCTTTTGGCGATAGCATCAACATCATTTTTTTCAACCGTGGGGATGGAGAATGAGCAAGCAGTCCGACAAGCAACAAATCCCTTCGCTATAGTGTAAATCAAGTAATCCCAATAGTACTGATTGCATCCTCTTGGCATCAGCTAATCGATCCACCACGTAATCTTCTAATCTTCCGCAACACGAATGCCTGTCCTTCTAGAGCAGCATGCCCATGTCAAATGCTACATGCATGGGGATTGATATTTCACCCGTCTCGGTATTCCATAGAGACCCTGCTTTTTGTTTTCTTTTGTTACCGGACTCGGATGCTTGACACGGACGAAGACAAGCTTCGGACTACAGCCTAGGTATCCGTACCTATGCATACGATCACCAGCCACTCAATCAAACATGTACGCGACTTGAATGGATAGTGAGATCCATTCGAGTCTGGACACCCGATGCTAACACGAGGATTGAGAAACGGCGGCGCCACTCTGTGGTCTCTAGGAATTTAAGCGTCCGCGGGACTGGTGTTTATCTCACCTCGTCACGCCCAGTCAGGGACCATGTCCGTATTCAGTCTTCACACAAGGGACAACTAAGTTAAGTTCACAGCTTGCATGGCATGGCAGCTGGGACACTTAGGGGCTGATGAGCCTCAGCGACCTCTAAAGACATGATGCTTGTTCCGTTGGCTCGGAACGACTCCGTCTCCCCTCGGACGTGATATCTGCATTCGCCCTACAGTATCAACCTCACTGCATTGTCCTGAAGTGGAACGCGAGAACATGCCACGATGACATGGTGCTGTTGCACAGACAATGAAGGCAGCACTGGGTCAAAGTTTTGCCACTGTTGAACTTCTCTCGACGTGCAATTGAACATTATTACGACCGGATTGGCCAGATACTAACTTACTGTATGTACTACAGATGTAGGTGTGCCAAACACTCCCGAGACAAATACACCCCACACCCTATTCTAAACGTGCAAGCCAAAAGCTATTGCGAACGTCTTGATACCCAGCTACATAGTATATAGCACACCAATTCTCTCAGCAAAGTCAATAGGATCAGTCGAGTCAAGTCAGAAAAGAAAAGAAAACAACGCTGAAACTTATTCCTAGATACGTCAGATCTCATGTTTCGAACAGAACTCTGCGGCTACTTCTTAGCTCATGGCTCTCGGCCCTTGAAGCCATCCCGGATCTCGCACACCCCAATCTTGTAGGACCGATTGACAACCCATGGCCACATTTTCCCGATCACACATTTGGGTAAGTTCCCTGTCTCTGCTCTGAACCGAAAACGCATGGAAAAATTAACAGCTAGTCAAACGACCTTGACTTGAGAGGCAAATTCGTATGGGGTAAATCAACGTTTCCCCAGACTTTCTATGGGTGCAGCTTGTCGTCAGCTGAAAATTGGATATCATTGGTATCTGAACGACAGCCTCGGTGGATATCAGACCCAAGACCGGGTATCATTTGCCCTGTCATGTTGTCATGCTTTGCCACCGGATGCTCCTCTTCTTGTTACTCTCTGGCACATTGTAAATGAGCCCGACTAATTTGCGGGTGTTCGATCCGTGAAGCCCAACCAGTCACAGGCGGTGTGGTCTGGGTTACAGGTTCATTCAATGTTCAGAGAGAACAACATCATATCCATCTGCGCGGGCTGGCGGGATTTAGCATGCGAACGAATGTGGTAGGATATTAGCAGGGTTGAGTCGTCCAGAGACAAACTATACCTATGGTTGAGTACGGAGTACAGCCTTGGACTACCTAGACTATATGCTCGTACTGTAAGAGCCGCAAAACAAGGTTTCAATAGGACGAGTTTAGTTCAATGGCAGGCTCACTTGTACACTTTGGGTCTCTCTGCCACCTCGCTTCGACCGAAGGTGCTGTAAAAACTGCTCATTCAAATACCCAAAAGTTCAGCTCCAACACAATCTGGATACAAATGCCGACTGGGCCACGTAGTTCTCGTTTGTTCCGGTTCCGCTAGACCTGATAGTGAACGGGGGGGAGAAAATGGAGACATAATTGGCTACCTAGGTAGTTAGAGCCAAAAACACCAGGTCCATAATCGTGGGGTTGTTCCAGTGTTTGTCTTTTTCCACTTGCGCTCATGCCGTAGCGGATTTTGGCAATCGGCGTTTGTGTGGTGTACTAGGATCGTATGATTGTAAGCAGAGAACTAATGATCAACCTTATTCATATAAGCTGATGAAATATATCTCATGGTATTACTGGAAACAGAAGTATTTTGGATGAAGTCCGAATTGGGAATCAATGCACGTGAGGTCATATGACTCCAAATAGCTTAGACGAAAGCTTCTGTGATACTAATGATAGAAACAACGATGTGATGTAATGATCCAAGTGGCTCTGGGTTGAGAATAAGGCTCCGCCGATTGAGTCTCGACCATAGGCAAGTCCGAATTCATGCCTACTCAGCACTTAAATGGCCAATAACAGCAACAATAGCTGCTCGAAACTTTGCGACTATCTCATGCCAACTCTTTAAGTCTCTGAGCCAAAGCCAGAAATCCTTGATCGTCTTCCGTGATCCAGATATCGACCCATTCTTTGGCCTTCCGGTACCTTTCATCTTCTTTATCCCAGGCTTCCTCTAGGGGACGTTCGACGTAGATGGTTCTCAGGCCACAGGCTCTCGCGGCCTCGAGGTCGTTGAGGTGTGCTGCAACCATAGAAACTTCGTGAGGCTCCAGTCCCAACTCACGTGCAGCACCAGTGTATACGACCGGGTTTGGCTTATACGCCCCAAACTTCTCTCCTGAGAGGAGAACCTGGAAACCCAGATTTCCAAAATCGTTCAGGTCTCTAAGTAGCGAGATGTTGCCATTGGACAAGGTGCTAGTTTTGTATGTTTTCCCAAGCTCATGAATACCGTCTGAGGAGTCATCCCAAGGTGTCAAGCGATGCCAGACGAGACTCAGGGATTCAATCTCAGCTGGGCCGTATAAATCAGCTAGATCCCATGCCTTGAGAAGCTCGACTAGGCTGTCATGGTGATGCTGATCAATGGTCTTCCAAGTGTGCTTTTCCGGGTCAAAGCCTCTTGTGAACTTCCCGTATGAGTTCCTCCACTCCTGTGCGAAGCGGCCCCAGTCCTCTTCGGTGAGCTTCTGAAGACGAGCTTTGACATCTTGTTTCAGGTCGGAGGAAGTCTTGCGATAAGCTCGAAGCGTGAGTTCATCGGTTACTGATGAGCGCCAGTTGACGACAGTCCCAAAGACGTCAAATGTGAGGGCTTTGACTTTACTAAGCGGCGAGATTGCCCCTGGTGACATTGTGAACTTTTGTTGTGGGTTGCAGTTTCTTTGTGTACTGTGAAGAAGTTTCAATCTTGTATTTGTGTGCTTGTAGCAGTGTTGTGAAGACCATATCCCTTTCATCGGTTAGTACCTACCGCGCCCATCTACAGTCGCCTGTTACGTCACATGATGCCTGCGCCCTTCGTTCAACAGGCATAAGTATGATGGTGAGGTTTGCCGAGGCAATCAATGCGGGAAAATGGGTATCGAGTAATCGATGCTGACTTGCACTGCGAAAGTGAGACCGTAAGATATGATCATTGAGCATATTGTTTGTGATCGCACAACAGAAATTCGAAGTTGTCTAGGGTATGCCAAGTCGACCTTGAAACTAAACACCTCATTGTCGCTCTTCAGTCGTTCTTCGGGCTATGATTTGACCCTTCTCCAAACTCTGGTACTTGATCTAAGGAGTGCATTATTATCTTGTATTTTTGAATGACAGAATACAGTATTCTTAGTGAACAAAGCGACGCTCCAGTGGCCTGGGGTGATATCACGAGGTTTGTGTCACACCCAGTTCATAAATTGAGGCAATATATCAGACACAGCTACACAGGAGAATAGAGAACTCTCTCCCAAGGGCGGTGAATATTCTATATTCGTGAAAAAAGAGATCAAAATGCACCAGATATCATGGTTCTCGCTGGCTCATGGGTAATTACACGCAATGCATCGCATCATGCATGCAGTAGATATCCCGTTCAGTTGAAACCAGTCATAAATAACTAAATTCACCGAGTAGAATATCCCATGTTGAATATAGTGTATGAACACAATAGACTTGATTTATAGCCACTGCAGTTTTATCTCTCAGTTCCGAATTGACCTCAACATGGGTTGACACACATGTTTCCCCTATGACCGCCACTGTAAACCGCCCTTACCAAGTATCATTATATATCTACCATCCATACTGGATTATATAGGTTGACAAAAGTAACCACCGGACAAAGAACGTGGTTAGAACAATAAGGTGCAGTCTGGCTTTTGCAATGATACAAAACATCATGCAGTACTGCCGCATTGTTTGACGACGCCGCGTGATGTAAGTCAGGCTTCACCTCATTATAGTTCCATGTTGTTGCATTCGGCTCGAATCTACAACCGATATCTCAAGCATGGTGGCCATATTGAACGGGCTTCCATTAATGTAGCCGGTGAAAGGACTGACACATTAATTCTACGTGAGGTGTATGAGATTGCAACGAAATCACTCCCACCAGCATGATATAACCGGCAGACCGTGAATATGAGTTCATGTCTGAGTATTTGTATGAAACAAACTTAGTAGCTTAGGCTTAGCTTGCGAATTGAGCAAAAATTTGATCATTGCGTAAAATCTCGTCGTAGAAGAACCCCACGAGCTTCTCATAGGCCTTCACGCAGCAGGTAGAACGAGTGCCACATGAACTGTTGCCAGTTAATGAGCTTTTTATAGCAGTGTCTGTTATGGCTATGACCTTCAGCATATGCCTCGTCGACTTGTAAGCCTGGACGACCAGGCAGAAGGTTACCTGAGTGAGACTGCATTAATAAATGCAACAGCGATTATACAGAGTATTACCGCGAAGCATCAACAAACGTATCCAGTAAGCCCATATGAGGGCCCAGCAAAAGTGAAGATAAAGCTCCTAGACACAGAGTGGGTGACAACCAACTCCTTGTTCTGCCTATCCTCAATTATTCAAGGCTTAGAGGAAATAGGGGACTAAATGCATTTACAACGTTAGCTTGCTTTATAAACTTCTAGCATTGAGGATATCTGGGGAATGTGTGTCCACTCATTGATCCATGTACTGATCAGATAGTCGTAGGTAGTTGTTAGACAGTGAGTTTTATAAGGTTTGAGGAGAATTCTTAGCAATCCCGAGCCTTCACAAGATGACATCTCTACGAGTTCTCTCTAGGAACAAGGGCGTAAGGCTCTCGGATAGCAAAGCATAGCTAGCGTGTTGCATAGGTATGGTAGAAGAGTTTGATAACCATACAACAATGATGCAGGTTTACGAGAATGTCTGTGAGTTGTTTCCTATAGATTCATATGGATGGGCCATGGGCTCATGGGTAGTTAACAGTGATATCCATGCACATTAGTCTACGCATGCTAAACCGGATACATTATCCATGTTGAACACGTATAAAGCACGAGACACCAAATATCAGATTAATTGAACTGCTTCTTTCTCCGCCGTTCAACGCTTGATTGCATCCGTGCCCCGAGGTCCGTGGATCATGTCTATTTGCTTTTTTCTCCGATTCATATCAGATCACGCCATAAGACTGAAAGTCAAATTAAGTCCAAAACTTCACGTTGTGTTGTTTTTGCCGTGTTGCCTAGATCTATCTCGCCGAGATATCGATATGGCTTACCAAATGAAAAAGAGTTCTGTTTTCATGAACGAAGTTCGTTGTGAGAAACCATATCATGCATACGTAGTACATAATGTTACCGGCCGACAAACAAATAATACAGCATCACGGAACATATCCTTGAAGTACCGCTGCATAACCAGCAATTCTGCGTAGGGACTTTAGAACTAGAGTACAATGTATATACACCTTTGTTCGTATTCTGGGCTTGAGTTCGTGACTAACTCGCCATGCAGCTAGTAAATACGGCAGTGGCATTGCTATTACTGATTCGAACTCAGCTTGAAGGGCCGGAGCAGTAAGTCAGAACTTTGTGTTGAGCTCATGATGTGTCACGGCTAGCAAACCGGTATCATCATTTCCACGGCTCTAGGGACCTTTGCGAAGCTGGTGAAATCTGGCCCGGCAAGGTGAAACACGGCTCTGTGAAGATCGCCGACCTCACTTTGCTTTTTCTGCGGTGAGGCTTGGTTTGTGACATGCGAGCAAAACCAGGTGAAATTTGAGAGGACCAAGCGTTGTGACTAACCAACATATTCTGGAGGAGGAGGAGGAGGAGGAGGTAATCATTGCTTCCTAAGCGTTCTTTGATCCAATTGAGCATGTAGACTACATAGTAGGTCTGTCCCCGTCATGTATAACGGGAATTCTTCATCCTGAAGGTCTCCTAAGAGACAACTCCTGTCAATTTGCGTCGAGTCAATGGTAAGACAGAACGCTGAAATGGAACCCAACAGCCTTGAACATACTCCTCCCGATGAAGGGGATTTGGCCTGCCTAGCCTGCATGGGCTGGCCGGTAAGAAGCCGAATACATGCCCTGTATAACAACGTGCGCAACGTCAATGGAACCGGACTCTACGGAGCATGTATATTGGCCCATGTTTCTAGCTGAACTCTCTATCACCCGGCGACAATGAAGCCGCATGTTTCATGTGGCAACGCGGCGCCTCTTAGCGTGTGAGCCACGGGGGATTTGCAAGAACGAACCATCCTATCGGCGACATGAACCCTTGGGCTTTAACCGAGTTAAAGCCCAAGACATATACGGCAATATACGGCAAGTAAGTAAGCAGGCTAGGAAGAAGGATTTTGTCCTTGAACATCGTTTCCTCCGAAGAGAACGCCACATTATCGATAGCATCTTGAACATGAGAAGAGCTGCATAACTAGTAAGAAGAAAAGATGACAAGGCCAATAACGGAGCGCACTTGACGCATCTCATACCTAGACTCTGAGCTGCTTTGTTCATCAAGGTCGAAAGGCCGCTCTCAACTATTGAACCACCTAGTAGCGGATGGGGCAAAGTTTAATGAGGTAGTCTGTACATAGAAGAGCGTCTGGGTTCTACAAGTCCAATTTTCATCAGTAGGTACTTCCATGCATGTTCGCAGGCTGTTGATAACGCCATGAGGTAGTGCGTTTTATACGGCGTCCTAGTCAACATTGAAAGAGGACGAGACCATCATAGAAAGGGCTTGTGCTTGCGTTTCTGTCTCTGGCCCTGGATTGATTGGCGGCCTGCTTTTGGAAGACAGATGGTGACCGAAAGAGAGTCGGGAAGAACGGAGCAGCTGTTCGGTAGTTCATTGACACAAGGCTGATCTTTGCTCTTATGGGATTGTCATGTTTCTCGTCATGGCGACTCCATTTTGTGAGAGAAAAAAAAAAGGCGTTGATGTCTAACTGATTGATTGTGCTCTGTAGAACGACACGACATAGAGGAATATGTACAGACGCCATTGACCTCGATCAAAGCAAACAGTCGTGTTGAGAGGCTGGCCTTCGTTTCCGACTATTGACCGTGAATGGGTCAGATAATGGTAATTGTTTAAAAAGCTTGCTTTTCAGAAGGCAAATAAACACCTTAATCAAAAGTGAAAAGTGGAGTGGAAGCTGGGGCCTCGAGCAGTGGTCATGTGGGGTGCAGCTCGGTAGTACATACAGGTAGGTCTCCGTATATTGTTTTACATGCTGTGCATGCATCAGATTGATCAGAAGCTTGCCAGGCGGTAACAGTAGAAAAACGCAATGGCTTGCAAGATGCAATAACTCATGAATGAGAGGAAGAGCAAAGCTAGCTCGGCGATCGAAGTTGTTCAGGTTTCGTCTTGATTGAGGACGACAGCCCCCACTTCCACGAGCAGCCTTTGGGCGTTGAGCAGGGGCATGATTTTCGTCTTGACATGTCGGTAATTCTGTCCAGAGATACATGAGCCCTTGTAAGTACTCGCCCCAACCAGTATAACTCCAATTGTCGAACTGTCAAACATGTTTACATTTGCACATTCAGCTAGTTCAGAATGAGGTGGCCGTAGATTAGCCACTTCGACAAGTGACGCCTGTCCAGATACACAGCATCATTACCGAGCCCGTGGCCTTGTTTGCCACTTTAGCCCTAGAAGGAGTGGTTGGTGCATTGTTCGTCCCGTAGGCTAGGAATCTTCGAGTACCAGGTGTTGGACCAGGCGTTGGCTTCGATTAGAGCTATATTGTTAGCCTCGGAGTAAATTACGTTTACAGCGTTGCCTCTGTGCAAGCATAAATCAGAATGATAGATTACTGCTTGCTCACACTGTTAGTTTGTATCGTGTCTAGCGTGTATATCTCTTGGGCCAAAGCTCAAAAAGCCGTTGCAAAGGAGGGGAGTAGGAAACTTCCATCCTGTTGAAGATCAACGGTTCCAGCGCCAGTGTGGACATCTTGGCTCGAGAAGGTCTGAGTGTGAGGCCAGGGATCGGATACGATACAGCTCCGATCATATACAGTAGATAGCTGCTCACACGGTATCCGTACCTCCGTAGGATCACCAGCATTCATAATCCATGAGAAGAGAGAAGAGATTGGACATCTAACAGAAAGCGTGGAACTCCTATTCGATCATTGGATGTCCCTGGAAATATGCAGGGCCGATATTGCGGCGCCACAGGGGGCCCCCCCTAGGTCGTGCATTAGCTTTCCCGGGGAGGACCTTTAGCTCATCATAAAGGGGGACCCGACGTTGGCCATGTCTTGGTCAATTAGCGGGGTTCAGCGAAATGTGTTAATGAGAAGTTATTATTAGGCGAGCGCAGATGAAATTTCCCTTCCTCTTTGCGATTTGTTGTTTGAGGCTTGAGCTGACTTCTTGTGTAAAACTTGCATCTACGGAGTACCAGTTAAGTGCATTGGGGTATCTGAATTTGTACCTACCTAGGTATGTACCTTAGATTGATGCAGATCACCTCCCTTCCTTTTGCCAGTGTTGAAGTTCAATACCGGATACCAGGTACCTATTACGTAGTACCGCTCCTGCTAAATTGCGTGCCAGTATACCCGGGCAACGTATTCAAGGCAGGTACCGACCTCAGTTTTCAAATTATGGAAGAGCAGAGGCACAGCACTCGGAAGAGAAAGTGAATTCCGATATGAGTAGGCACTGCCTACCTTGGTCGTATCAATTTTTCATAACGGAATTGAAATGATATGATGGAAGGCCTCAGTCATCAAATCCCTCAACGGCCGGCCCCTTCTTCAGGAAATAAACGTTGTTTCAACGTTAGCCCTCTGCTGCATCTCATCAACTTGAAGCACACTCTTCGACAAATCAATTGTCTTCACCTTCTCGTTGTGCTTCCCGGGTCTAAATTCCGCCAGGCAGGCCAGGATGTAAATGTGCCAGTGGAATTGCAGTCAACTGCAGGCTGCAAACCCTACCCTGCCCAATCACTTTCACAGTTGTCGACCAAGGTCGCTACGACGTGCCTGGCCAGGATGAATTCTCTTGGGACAACTAAGCTCCATTAGGCCAGGCAACCTGGTAGGGACGGGTCGAATCGAGAGAGGCGTTGATGGGTGTCCACCAGTCTACGGCACGGAATGGTCTAAAGTCAGTTATGAGCAAGACCAGGCTATACCATTTATGTTTGTTTAAGCTGATGAGAAAAACCACTTGGTACCAGTCTGCCAGGCCTATTGGTCAACGTTGCTTTGGACTTTGCGAGGGACTTTCATCTGAATTATGAGATAATGTTGGAGGTCGACGTTCAAGACTCGATTGCTCACATGTTGTTGGTCTCTGAAGCAAACACGTCCTTTTCGGCCTCACACCTCTTCCGAATGTATCCTCCCCTCATGAAAGCCTTTACATACGTTGACAATGTCACCCTCCATCTTCCTCGTCAACCGATTGACTTGGATTGAGTAAGCCTCGTTGACCCTTAATCAAAGACAACCAAGTCCGATTTCTCGGGCTCTGTCTGGAAACTCCACCTCCTGTCGACTACCAAGTGGACCATTCCCTTTTTTGCACAAACTTTGTCAGGCCCCCATGCTTTCGCACCAGCCCGATGCTGGCCTGTCTTGGTGAAAGGCCACGTCCCTTGTTCCCTCACTCGCCGCTGTCACCTGCAAGGCTTTGCTTTCTTGTCATAAGCCATTGGCCTGGTTCAAGTGAACGCCTCAGATGTGGACACCCAACAAGGATATGGTCTTCTGCGCCCGCGTGGGCTTTAATCACACATTTGGTCCTGGGGATAACCCGCGTCACTACCACCTCCTACCTTTGGGTTCTCGAGATTTTCGATCATCCATTGAGCATTTCTTATCTCTCGTTCCTCGCCGTCATCCTCGTGTCCTTGTCTTTTGGTTTATTTTAGTTTCTGCTTGTAACTGCTCCGGTTCTTCTAACTGCTGGTGCTGGTACTAGCCTATGATATTCTCACTTTCATTCTTTGCACCAACTCAACCTACGTACGCTACTCACATTTCTACGGCCTATCATCAGTCATTGATTGTGCTTGATGCCATGGCATCGCGTTCGTCTCTATGCTTCTGAGTGAGCAGCGCGGCTGATTCAAAACGGCAGTTGCTTGCTTATGCTGTAAGTCAAGACATGTTTTGAGATAGATTGTGCTACTCGGCGCCAGTTTCAAATTCTTCCCGCTGTCGCATGTATTCCTTATCTGATTCTCAAAAATCTATATGTTCATTCGAGTGCATCGAGTATGGGATGAATGACCCTGGCTAATATGTACATTCACAGTGATGGTGAAATTCACCTTGCGTGAAAGACAACATTGAGGCTATTTCTGTCAATCTTTGAGCGCATTTCCTTCCTGTCACAGACGCTCCTTATTCCATTCCGAGAGAAGACATTTCCAACTGTGCACCGGTTTGCACGCGTGCATCCACAAGTCGCTTTCTACAACAGTCTTTGAAAGGGGACCTGAAAGCACCAATCCACCTTGTTGTGCGAATTCATAGAAGTTTCTGAACGTCGCTAGCTGCAAGGCCACAGCCTTTACTTCATCATGGGTGTCTGGGAAACAGATGACGAGTATCTCAGTGGCCCGGCTGCTACTTCGCTGCCTACACCTTTAGATACTCCCTATCGAACTCCATCGAGAGCATCGAAGAGGTCCCGGCGCTCGGTCACACCACCTGGAAAGGATTCTTCTATAGCTCAATTACCAAATGAGACCGGTTCCAAGAGATCCTCACGAAATATCCCGACCGACGAAACCATCAGTATTCTCGATCCTCGGCGCTTCACACCAACACTTCACGCCAACCTCGTCTCCGAGATATTGTCTCTCCGCCGGGACCAAGAGGAGAAGACCAGGCAGATTGAAACCCTCGAAGCATCTCTTCATGCGGCAAAGGAGGAAAAAGAGTCAGTGAAGCAAAACCTCACTGAAACGAGTAAGGAGAGCAGGTCGCTCAAACGACAACTCTCCCTTCTCGAAGGTGGATCGTCCTCTGCATTAGGAGAACTTTCTCGGGAGAGAGATGAGGCTGTTGACTCTGTCGCTGATGCGAGAAAGCGACTTGAAGCCGCCCAGAAGAAGATCCGGGTTCAGGAGGAGGACTCACAGCGTGTTCATGAACTATGGGCACAAGAGAAGGACAGCTGGGAGGATGAGAGAAGGAAATTCGAGAGACGCATTCATGTTGCAGAAAGCCGCTTGAAGACTGTGCTTGATGAATTCGCCGCATATCAACAAGCCCAAATCAACAATGCTCACGGTGGTGCCAATCATGGGACAGGCAACGGCCATGATAGTGAAGTTGAGGAAAGCGGCCGGGAGAACGATGCTGCTAGTGTGAGGACCATGAGTATGACCAACAGCATTCGCTTTTCCATGACAAGCGGCACTGGCATAATGAGGCTGAATGGAAACTCTCTCGCTGATGAGCTCAATTTTGATGACGAGGATGAGCAAAGCGACTTTGACGGCCGGGAAAGCGCCATGTCAAACTACGCAACCTCATTCCACACCCGCAATCTCAGCCGCGACAGTCCAGTGAAAAGGTTCCATGCTCGAAATCAGAGTCTGGAGAGTATCAAGAGAACTGGAAGTGTCACTCGGGGCAGGCTTTTTATGAACCAGTCAGTGCCTGAAGCCCTGGAAGATGAAGAAGACGAGGGGAAAACCGTCTCAGCACCAGTTTCTGTACCAAAGGTTTCGTATACTGACACAGGAATCCAATACTCGCCGCCACCTTCACCTAAGCTTCATCCTGCGAAACCTGCAACACCCGAGCCCCGTGCTCCTGTCAAGTTACCCGAAGTCGAGTGTTCGCCACGTGGTGATGGTGAGATTGAAGCAAACCAACGTCGGAAGCGTGTCCACCCCCCTATCAACATCGAGCCAGCAGTAACTCGACGACTCATGGTTTCAAGCTCTGTCCAGACAACGGAAGAGCCATTGCTACCTCCGAGCCCCAAGACGCCCAAATCACCTACTCGGCCACCACCGCCGCCGCCAGTACAGCCTCCTGTGATC
>JABSTL010000853.1:0-24788 GCA_013759095.1 Fusarium sp. NRRL 29148
GTATAATTTCTGCATCCCTTTAAGTTATATACAGTATTTATGTCATGTTTCAATTATTTTTCTGATTTATCGTGGTTGTATCATGAAATGGATGTCTTCATCCATATGATCCTGCTCTGGTCAGTGGTGTATGCTGTGACTTGTCTCCAGCATTTTACTATGCTATATCAAGACTGCTGTAATTGTATACAGACCAAGTCAATTGATCAACCAAACTTTATTCTTGGTGTCAAGGCAGGAGAAAGTAAGACCAACGGAGAAACGATATCCATGGTGTGATGATTGTTATATGAATCGCAATAGCACCACAATGCAAGAATGTTGTTTGTCTTTGCCACAGCAGAAGCCGTTATAGCCGCGGGAATAACCAACAGCCACTGAAGTGATAAGACATCACCGACCTTCCTTGTTGGGCATTGGAAAACATAGGCTATAGGGCTATATTCTTCCAATGACATGAGATCCCTGGTGGAAGGACTGCATGTACACTTCCCCATGCATGAGCAGCATCAGGTGCTGAGCTGGTACTGGAGATCATAATCGAATGGTACGTTACAAGGAACTGTTGGAGATGTCTGAGTCCCTGTCTGTCAGATCTCGACCCGCCACCATGGAAAGATCTTATGCACCTTGGTCGGAACTGTGAAGAACTTCTGTAGTCGACGTATCTACTTCTGATGCTTTCCCATGGAAGTACCACGATATAGATCAGGGACCTTTGTCAAAATCCGTCAAGCCAGGCTCTGGCATAGATGCATGGATTGGGGGGACCAAAACTGCTACTCCAAAACAGAATATCAAATCGATTTAAGCATAATTGCCAAGCGATGTCACATTGATAGATTTGATGCATAACAACCTGCCAGTTTCAAGGCCTATTGACGTCGTATACCGTCTCTGATACATCTTGTCTGATATATAGGGTACCAGAATACATAAACTCTTCGGTCAATGATGGTAATAAATTGATAGGACTGAAATGGAAAGCATCGCATTTCCCCATAACCTCAGAGGGCGATTTGCTCTGTTAGGCATGTCAAATGTTACAATGCGTTATTATGAGATACGACTAGGGAAGAGGAAGACAAAAGGTGTCAACTCGACGCATTCAAAAGTGAGGTTCAGTCTCGACCTGGCCATGGCATCGTGGAAAGCGGCGAGGTACTGGGGGGTCATGCATGCCTCACGTTGAGATAGCGGCCGCACGTATCAATGGGGAGGTCCAAGAGACCGATCAGTGCCGGCTTGGCAGTATTCTTGGCGTCTGGAACGGGCTCGTGCTAGACTGTATCAAGATATCGGGATGTTTCGAATTCGGACTAGAGCAGATGAGTCCCGCCGACGCTATTTATATGTCGACCGTTTCGACATGAGAGAAGACGAAGAAATTCGTGACATTTTCAAGTGGAAAGGACATAAAATTACAATAAATTGAAGATGAAAACTCGTTGTAATGGACCTTCGCATTTTGAGCTCTCAAAAGATAGCTTAGATGACGCCTTTTCAAAGGTTGTTGACGAATAAGTCGCACCGAGCAAAAGTTCCTCAAACCCTCCCAATTTAATTGCAAACACGGGCCACGTGACTACTTTCCGGTTATCACGGCAGAAAACGACCCAGATAAGAGGGCGAATCTGCCGATAAAAAGTCTACAAGATCGAGAACAAGCGACCCAATCCTGCCGCTTAACCCTAAGTCAACTTAAGCTTGAATCTACTGTCGGCGCTTCTGCTATTTTCTCGGCCTTTGACCCTTTGATGATCAAAGGTTCCATATACTAGTTAGAGGTACGATTGTATCTGACGTGCGTTGCAAAAGGTCACCGGCCCCCAAAAGTCAAGCGATTGGGCCCAAAGATCCAGATCCCCCATATATCCCACTGAGCCCGGTTGCACTGGCCATGTATTGTAACACCGGAATGTGGGATGTCAAAAGGCATGTTGGTGTCATTCTGCAAGAAATACACTACATACTCGGTCCATCGATATCTTCCCACTTACCGCTCAAGATGTATTCTTTTAGGTCTCAGACAACACCCTCAGACATCAATTGATATGGTGTAGAATTGTTACATCATCATTTAAACGTTATCAATTGGGTGCTGACATGGCGTGTTCCAGAATTCTGGATTTCTAGTGTACAATAACTATGTACGTACCATTCCGTCTAAATTGACAAGGGTTTTGACCAACACCATAAAAAAGTCCCTGTAACATGAGCTCTTCCGAGTCTCAAACCAATAACCGCGCTTTGATTATAATAGTCTGAGACCCTTTGTCAAAGACCCCTGCTAATCAGAATGTCGCAATCAACATTGAACCAACATTAGCCACTCTACAACCAATGACCTTGAGCCAATGTCACTAACTCTTGCAGTCGCTAACACAAGTTCCTGGTGGTAGCGGGTGAGGCGGGCTTCAAGTGCGGCTCTTCCGAGCGTGCAATCGATAGCGCAACATGGAGGCATTGCTTGATGAGGCAAAGGCCAAGACGTTTCTAGCCTCGGGGACTTGAGGCGACAGTTCAACGCTAACGCCTCCACGATATGCGCGCGGGAGGGTTACAGAATTGGGACGTGGCTAGTACGAAAAGAGCAGGAGAACAGGGTTTCGGTATGTTGCAACGGGACCACGAGGGTCCATTCTCCCCCGGAGGCAAATGTCCCAGAAGGGAATTGATCTTGCAAAAGGACCTCGAGAAACTGGGAACTCTTGTGAGACGCGGCCGACGTCTCTGCTCCTTATCGCCGTGGTATCCGATATCCAAGTTCCAGAACCTAGGGATGTTACATTCGCTCATCGTGTAATGCGATGGTATCACTCACGATGAGGTTTTAGATAAAGATGCGTTGCTGCCCTTGCGTAGATTGACTCTGCAGCCCAGATGATTTGAGCCAGTTGTGGATTGTTACACAAACGACATCAAAACCCCTCTTTACCACTCTTAGGAAGAGGACTGCTCAAGCATGTCGTCCACAAATGTCGAGCCCAAGGGGCCTCACGGCCCCGAGGATACCTTCGAGACCTCGGTCTTCCCTGTCCCCAGCCCAACGGACATGGATGAGAAGAGCGACGCAAAGAACGCTGTTCTTGGCCCTGAGGTTCACGATGCATCTCATACCGACGAAAGCGACAGCGATAGCAAAGATGCCATTATCGTTACAGGTGCCGATGCCTCTCGCCACCTGCTCCCGATGAGAGACGATCACGATAGCGCTTTGACATTTCGAAGTATTCTTTTGGCCTCCGGTCTTGCTTGTTTCCAGGCTGTCATGTACCAGATCTACACTGTCCGTGACTCTTTCTCCTCAGATTCAACGGAATATCATCTAATATGATCAACTATAGTTCAAACCTACCATGATCACCATCCAGGGTACCTTCATCGTCCTTATCTCCTACTTCATCGGTAACGCTTGGGCCTTTGCCCTCCCCCGCGGCGACAACTTCGAAGCTCAATGGAGAGCCAAGGGCAACACTGGTTCACTCCCCTTCCTGATCAAGTTCATCAAGTTCATCAACCCTGGACCATGGGGTCTCAAAGAACACGCCATCTGTGCCATCACAGCCACCTCGGCCTCCAACGCTGCTGCAAGCGTTCAGGTCTTTGCTGCCCAGGATCTCTTCTACAACATGCCATTGAGCCCAACTACCGTCATCCTGAGCACCATTTCCATCGGTCTGTTCGGTTACGGCCTCTGCGGTATCATGCGTCCTGTTGCTGTCTGGCACGTTGATGCTGTCTTCTGGAGTAACTTGCCAACGGTCAAGACTCTCCAGGGTCTTCATTGGCAGGAAGTCAAGGACTCTAAGCCTCTAAGAGTCTTCTGGTACAGTTTCGGTGGCATGTCGCTTTACGAGTTCTTCCCTGCGTACATCTTCCCCTGGCTTAACTCAGTCTCTGTTCCTGTAAGCTATGCCCTCAATGGCTATACTTTACCTTTACTAACGAATGTGCGAAGTGCCTGGCTGCCATGAAGGCAACAGGAAACACTGCCAAGAACCTCACCCGTGTCTTCGGTGGTGCTACTAACAACGAGGGTCTTGGCCTCTTCAGCATTTCTCTGGATTGGCAATATGTAAGTTGCTCCAACCAACTATATGAAACTTGACCTGACATATATAGATCACCTCATTCAACACCTCTCTCCCGCTCCCACTTCAAGCTCACATGGCTATTGGATTCGTGGTCTGCTATATCGTCATGGCTGGTATCTACTACGGAGATGGCTGGGGTGCCAAGTCTCTGCCTTTCATGTCAACTAGACTCTTGCTGGCTAATGGTACTACCTACCCCGTTGCTGAGGTTTTCGAAGGCGGAATCCTCAACGAGTCACGCCTGTTGGAGTTTGGTCTTCCCAGATTGACTGGCACCTTTGCCTACGCCATGTTCATGGCCAACGCTGCTGTAAGTCACCAACTCTACCTTGATTGTAGCAAAAGCTAAACTTGCAACAGATCGGTGCTCTCATCTTACACTGCATCCTCTTCTGGGGTAAGGACGTCGTCAAGGCTTTCAAGAGTGCTAGGGAAGGGCGATATGATGATCGCCACCACGAGCACATGGCCAAGCACTACAAGGAGGCTCCCTGGTGGTGGTATGTCACAGTCCTCGTAGGTAGCTTTGTTCTCGGCTTGATTGTTGTCATCAAGGAGAACATTACTCTCCCTGCTTGGGCTTACGTGGTCTCCCTCATTATGGGTTCCATCATTGCACCAGTCGTAAGTTCAGAAAGGTCTATGATATCGCCAGCAGAGCTGACTTTCGTCCTAGAGCACCCTACTTTACTCTCGTTATGGAAACGGTATTGCGACCAACAACCTTTCCAAGATGATTGCTGGCCTTATGCTTCCTGGAAAGCCCGTCGGTAATATGTACTTTGCTGCCTGGTCTCACAACGTCATCTCCAACGCCGTCAACCTGTCTGGTGATCTCAAGATGGGCGAATATCGTAAGTTTCACTCCTCAATTTTACCAAGTCTATACTAACTAGGACACAGTCAAAATCCCTCCTCGCGTCATGTTCCTCACTCAAATCTGGGGAACTATTCTGGGTGGGTTCATCAACTACGCTATCATGATCAGCATTGTCGGCAGCAACCGAGACCTTCTTCGTGACGGCAATGGTAACTCATCCTGGAGTGGTGCTACCATGCAATCCTACAACACCAATGCAACCTCTTGGGCTCTTGCTGGTTATCTTTACAAGCTCGGTGGCACTTATGAGCTTGTTCCTTTTGGCCTGCTTGTTGGTGCCGGTTTGGTGGTTCTCCACCGAATCTTTTACAAGGTACATTTCCAGCCATGAGTCTCCGAGTAAGCCACTAACAATTTTCAGTTCTACCCCAAGATCAAGAACTTTGATGTCGCCGATGTCAACTTTCCTCAGTTCATCCAGTTCGCTGGATATATCCCTTACAACCAAAGTCAGACTTGCGTTATCCTGAGCCAGATTCTCTCTGGCTTCTTCGTCCAGTTCTACCTCCGAAACTACCGACCTCGCATCTTCAGGGACTACTCTTACCTTGTGACTGGTGCCTTCGACGGTGCCAGTCTCACAGTCCTGTTTATCCTCTCTTTCGCCGTCTTTGGAGCTGGTGGCCCAGGCCATCCCTTCCCAAGCTGGTGGGGAAACAACGTCAACGGCAATTATGATCTTTGCCCTATTCCTGAGTAGAGAAAGCACTGAAGATTCTGAGTTCGGTGGTCTGGAAATGAGCCTGGAATTTGCCTGTGCATTGTTTAAACTCGCACTTTAGCCTCTGTAGCTTATACCCCAGCTATATATTTCGAATCAATTGTTCAATTATACAAATGTGCCATTTATTGTGAAGCTGTTCTTGTCTGGGACGCTTCGGTCAAGAACAAAGTTGGGCCCAGATGCAAGAGAACTTGAGAGCAAGAAACTCGAGACTTAAAAAGAGGGCGCCAAAATAAGCTTAGTAAAGAGTCCTCTAAANNACTGCAAATAACACTTCTAGCCCACAACTTAGACATCGATACCACGATGACTGACCAATGGCTACAGCATAAAGCTGACCGCGAAAACTCTTATACAATTTCAGTCCCGGGAATGCTTATATTACCCCAACTACTCACATATAGCTACCACCGCTCCTCTTACGTACCGACCCTGTCTCATGGGGAAACGTGATCGTTGTTCTTGCTTCCATCATTCTCCTGTGCCTGCCTGGCCTCAGCTTCCTCCTGAGTTTCATCCCTTTCCCTTAGACTGTACCATATATCTCTCTTATCAATATCGGAATGTTTTTGATACGCCCTATCAACAGCCTCGCGAATTTTCTCTGTGAAAACAAATTTCTTCTTGTGTCTTACAAGTACTTCCGCAAAGCCCTTACGCGTTACTTCTAGAGCTTCTGGATACTCTCTGAAGATACCGAGAAATAATTTCTCTGTAATTGGAAGGGAAGGCGTATGCGTCAAGACTATATCCAACATCAAGGGCCTGGCACCGAGCATTATCTTCTCAAGGTGGCATGAGGAGAGGTCAACTTTTGGGTCAGCCTGCAAGACCAGTGTTAACAAGTTCTCTTGCTTGCCGAGATAATCGGTGCCCTGTTCGCAAATCCATATCGCGACATCTTGTAACTTTCCCTGGGCTGAACCAAGGCGCTCGAGTAAGAACTTTAGATGGGGAACTAACTTTGCTGCTTTCAGCATGGCGTTGGTCACTGATAACGGCGAGTCTCGAGGCCAGATTGACAAGAGAAGTTCGGTACTCTCTTCCCGTTGCCACCAGCTGCAACGTGAGGCAATTGACAGTATTTTAATCACGAGACCCTCCGTTACTTCGACACCGGGCTGATACCATATCAGTGCTTTCAGGGTCCCGAGATCTGTTTGAGATTCGAGCATATCGGGAGTGATGTCAACTGAAAGCCTGCGAGCCTGTGTTAGACTTCTGAAAGCCTGTTCAGAGAGCCCAACATTCAGCATCTTTGGAGTTATCTCCAACCCCTGACTATGATAAAACAGAACCTCTATGTTTTCCTGGATTGGACATCTCTCTTCGCTGAGGAAACGAATGACGAGATCTTCTGTCACGGGCTCTTCTCCTCTCCGGACAAGGAGAAAAGACAGCAAGTCACTGGGCTCTAGCCGAGCTGCAGCTATGATGTCGCTATCTGTGATATCGAGCGCTGTCGAGTGTCGACAAATGAGTCGGGGTATATTCTGGAATACGCCACCGCCACGAGAAGCTGCAGACTCGAGGGCCAACGTAAGAGCCGTGACTCCGTTTGTGTCTCTCAAAGCGGATGAGGCGCCATGTTGAAGCAACTGGAGAACAAGTGACTCATCATTGTACTGGCAGGCCAAGTGCAGTGCTGAACCATGAATTGGATGAACGTAGTTGACGTCAACCCCCGTTTCCAGGATCAGTCGTATGATGTCACTGTTGTTCCCCTGTAAAGCCGAAAAAAGGGGAGTCTTGAAGCTTCCAGTGACTTTATCTACACTGGCTCCGTGTGTGATCAAAAGCTTTGAGAGTTCAAAGTTGCCAATAAAAGAAGCCAGCTGAAGCGGACTCTCCAATTCATGCGTTCCACCATCGGCAGTGGCGCCGAAGTCAAGTAAGATCCGAACAATGTTGGTACATCTCTGCGTCGTTCGGTAGTCCACACTTTCTGCGCGATATTTCTGATGCCTTGTCCCTCGTTGCTCCATTTGCTGCTGCAAGGGCAAAGCGCAAGCCCATAGCGCTAGTGTAATTGGGTCTCCGGGCTGAGATGATCTTGGTCGGACGTTCGCGTCGCGTTGTAGGAGTAGCCGTACCACTTCAAAGTTCAAATGGTAACAAGCCACTTGCAAGGGGCTATCTTCTTCTTCATTATTTCCATTGACACTCATGCCCTGTTGAACCATTCTTCGTACTAGGGAGGCAGAGCCTGACGAACACACGAAGAGAAATCTTTTGGGAGTTGGAGGCACATAGTCAAGTAAAAGGCTGAGGGCTCTGTAGTCAGTGAACTTTTCCATCGTCAGGAAGTCCAAAGTTTCGTCGATGATCTCAAATGAACCCTCCCCGTCTTTGAACAGCTGTTCAATAAGTGCCTCAACAACAAGAAGATGTCCACTTCTGCAGGCTTCCTGAAGACTTGAACTGTTGATCTTTGCGCCAGAGTCAAGAAGCAGTCCTACTATACGCAAATTCCCTCGTTTAATCGCTGCCAGCAATGGTGTTAGGCAATCACAGTCGTCAACTTCTAGGTTGGCATCAGCGCCTTTCGACAAAAGAGTCTCGGCGACGTCGTCATGGCCCCCAGAAATCGCAGCGTGCAAAGGACTCGCATCTTTAGCCTCCATACTTGCCATTTTAGCTTCCTTGTGGCCTCGAACATTGACCGAAGCATTGGCTTCCAGTAGCAGCTCTGTCATGATGTGGTCTCCTCTCTGACAGCTTATGATAAGAGGATGTTGGAGGCGGCCCACTTCTTCAATCAGTAAGGGTTCTGTCTCGAGGAGTAGACTTGCGATTTCCGTATGGCCCTCTTGTAGAGCAAGCTGGAGCGTACTTGATGATGCTGAGTCTCTTTCGTTCTCTGACTGTCGTTCGGTTTGGTATTTCAACATGGGATCTGCGCCATGTTGAAGCAGAAGCCGTACGATTTCGAGGTGACCGCCGACAATCGCTGCGCGCAGGGATGTGTTCCAACGGCCCTGTATCACATTTGGGTTTGCTCCCTTGCTCAAGAGACTCTTGACGATCTTTACCTGGCCAGTACGTGCAGCAGCCTGCAGAGAACTTCCGTAGTAGTATCCTGTAGCGTCAACACCGACACCCCGAGATAACAGCAACTCAACAAGAGGAGCGTTGCCAAGTGTACAAGCCATCTGGAGAACCAGCCCATACCTTGTATCTTCCAGCTTGCCTGTATCATACTTCCGCAAAAGGAACCCGAGTACCGCCCCTGGCCCTTGTTCAAAGACATACTCCAAAGACGGGGCCTGTAAAAAGCGGCCATCGGGGTCATCAATAATGCTATGGAAAGTCTGTCGCCCTCTATCACCTTCAAATACCGCGAGAGCTTTGTCCAGAAGCGCCTTGCCTCCATCACAATAATCGGGAAGATGGTGGCCACTATCCAATAGCATGGTCATAACCTCCATGGCTTCCATTTCTCTCTGAACTGTTCCCAACAGAGCTAGATATCCTTGACCTGCAACTTTGACATCTGCTCCAGCTTCAAGCAGCTCTTTTACGACGAAACCTGGGCAGAGTCTTGCTGCATATGGAAGAGGATAAACATTCTTTCCACCTAGACTATTCGGATCGGCCCCTAGTCTCAGTAGTGTTTGTATAGCTTTCTGCTGCTGAGGCATTGTATCATCTATATACCAACTCGCATAGTAAGATCGCTCAGAGATATCAAAAGCGCTCAGGCAGACTTGTAAGGGACTGAAAAGACGACGGTAATTACTCGGTCTCGAACCATCTGCTTCATCAGTGGTAGTCATGGGCGTACTCATAAGGCAAGCGTGGATAAATTGCCTTGTACGTCTACGACGTCTGGGTTTCTCGTCTTCAAGAATATTGGCATTGATATCGACATCAAAATCGGATACGAGATACTCGAGGATGTCGGGCTGTCCCTTGATACAAGCTTCATAGACCAATTGGCTCAGAAGGAGTTCGGACTTAGATAAATCGGTCTGTTGAGAGAGGAGAAACTTCAACATCTCAAGGTTCCTTCCCGCAGCGCAAATCAGTGTATTGTCAGGAATGGTGGCGCTTTGCAAACCAGAACTAAGCTTAAACAAGCTCTTGATTACCGAAAGGTGACCCCTTTCTGCAGCTTTCTGTAAGCCTTCCAAGAGGTCGTTGGCTTGCAGTAGTTGCCGGTGTTTGCAACTCATGATGGCCTCCAAAACAGCTACATTGCCCGAGGTGCAGCATTCCAGAAGGTCTGCCTTCAGAGCTTGTTGCTCGATGGCAGCGACTTTGTACCGTTCTTCTCCTGGTGGAAGTTTGAGCCTCAGCTGGTCAATCTGTTCCTCTGTACTGCCACTCTCAAAGGCTTTAGCAAGAGTAAGCTGCAAAATATCGTGACGCTCCTCTGGTATGCTCTCCAAAGTTGAGTAAATCCGTTGAATAACGCGGCCCTTCATCTTCAATGCGTGATCGAGCAATATCTTAACGGTTTCCAAGTGTCCATTGGAGGCAGCTGCCTTGAGAGCATCATCAACCTCATAATCTCTAAATCCCAAAGTTTCTTTTTGCCGCAGTAGTATCGCGACAACTGCGTCCTTTCCTCTTGCAGCACTAGCTGTAAGAGGGCGGTTCTTTTGCGTACCTCCATCGCCGCGAAGATAATTCACTTGATCAATAACGGCTATCTCCATTTCATCATCATGCTCGACTCGGGTGATGTTGTCACAGGCATCTGCATCAGCGACAGATTTGGTCGTTCTAGTTGTCTGCTTGTAAAGTTCTGGCCACAGTTCAGAGCGAGGATGTTTATCTCTTCCAGGAAAAGCTTCCCGGTAAAGTGGCCTGTATGGCGAGGGCCGAGCTCTCTTGTACTTGGGACTCGGCGGCTCGTAGAGGAATCTGTAGCCTCGTTCTAAAAAGAGCATTATGATGCTCTGATGGCCACCTTCAGCAGCGGCATGGAACGCGTCTGGGGATGAACCCTGAGCATGGACATCTGCGCCGGCGTCGAGAAGTATCTCAACAACCTTCCTGTGTCCGTAATACGCTGCCGCTTGCAAAACAGTGTCACAAGAACCCGTTTTCTGGTGAACATTTGCACCTTCGTTCAGCAGAATCCTGACAGTGTCTACGTGGCCTTTTGCAGCGGCGACGTAAAGGGGATTGCCTTTCCGTTCTTCTGTGTTGACATTGGCACCGCGTTGGAGTAGCTCTTCGATCGTGGATTTGTGGTTCATCAAGCAAGCTGAACGGAGTGGCGTGCCAAACTGGCCTTCGGCTTCAATATCAAGACCTTGTTCTAGGAGATACTTGACAATATCTGTATGGCCATAGAGAGCCGCGATTGCAACCGCGTCTCTTGGGAAGATGTCTTTCGCTCCCGGCAATGCTTTGGAAATATGACGCTGCAAGGCAAATAGCTGACCAGCTTTGATGGCCTTGACTAACCTCATTTTGTGTTTGTCTGGTGTATCTTTGTCTACAAAGCGCTTGAAGTCTGGCTTCTGTAGCTGGTCAATGACCTTGATGAAGCCATACTCTGTTGCCATCTGTATGGCTTGCTCGTAGTCAGCCTCAGAGTTAATCATAGCATCGTGCCCAATGAGAGAGAGCACAATATCTTCATGACCTCCTTGAGATGCAGCTTGGATGGCACTCTGAAACTTCGAACCACACTTTGAAGATGCACCGTGTACAAGTAGTTTCTCCACGATATCTTGATATCCTTTGAAACACGCAACATGCAACGGGCTCCCATATGTACCACATTCGACGTTCAGCCCTGCACCCTTCCCTATCAGAGCTGTCACAGTGGAGAGATGACCAGTGGCAACGGCGAGGTAGAGTGCGGTGTGCCCAAGATCATTTCGTTGATCCCAGTCTATATCACTCTCCGACTCTGCAATAAGAGTCAGTAGACCGTCTATACCAAAGACAGCTGCTAGGAAGAGAGGAGACGATGTTTCGTTTGACACGGCATCAAGAGCAGGCTTCACTGGGTGATCCCTCGGCAGCAGTTGTGCAATCTCCTTCGCAGTATCTAGCCAGGCTTCGAAGGAAAGGCTGACATCATAGTCCTCATCCTCAAAGACAAATGAAATCATGTCTTGAAACAGCTTCTCGTCCTTCCTGACGACCCTTGAACTCTCGAAGTGGCCTGCCCAGTGCGTAGCGGCATAGAAGAAGAAGCCTTGGATCTGTTGCTCCAGGCTTCTATGGTTAGGCGGACCCCGCGCGCTGACCTTGATGCAGGTTGACGCCAGCAGACTGTGAGCTACTTGAGCGGAGAATAAAGATTGTTTAGTACGGAGGATAAACTCCCCGACTGAATGATGAGCAAGTCGGACAACTTGGCAATTGAGGTCTATCACCACCAAGTTTGAGCACACAACAGATATGTCCTCCGCAGTGCAAGGGACATTGTCTACGCTTGTGGCAGTGATAGCGGCCAACAATGCCTCGGGGGTCAATGGTTCTTTCATATAGAGCAGCCAGGAGAAGATCTGAATGGCCAGTTGTCGCGACGTGTTACCCGATCCTAAGACCTGTCCGAGGTCATTTTCATAAAGTTTGTCGAGATCCGAGAGAATGTTGGACCGTAGAGCGGGAATTAGATCATGTTCGTTCTTGACCTTGCGAAGCTGCTGTATCTGTCTATGGACCCATAGAAACCTAGATAAAGTCACTAAATTAAGACAGTAACTGGGAAGTGAATGAATAGTAGCCTACATTTCGCCTGCGCCCTCCAGTAGCTCCTTTGTCAAGCAGCTTCTTTTGTCCGGTGAGAGCCTTCCGCTGATGAGTTTAGCGTCATCAATCTTCTGAGTAATAAAACGGGCCATGTCATCGTGTACATAGTCCGCCGTCACAATTATCTCTTTCGCAGTTGGTAAGGACGAGACGATGTTGAGGCTATTTCTGCTTGTGACTAGCACCTTGACGATGTTCTCTGCCCTTGACATGATATCAGATAAAGACTGCAAGAGAATATCGCAACTCTCGTCTTTAACCTGCTCAACACCATCAAGTAATATCGTGATGGGGTCCTCATTGGCGACTTGAACGATGCGATCCACGCACTCCCTTCTACTCAATTTCTGAAAATCCAATCCTTGAAGGAGAGCTGATCTCGAGCGGCGTTGGAAGTCGGAGTAGAAAAAGTCACGAACATCACTTTGGGTTTCTGTAATCGCAAGTTGACGCAGAATGCTACGGAGGATCCCGTCTGCTGATGATCTTTCCGGTTCCGACTCGCTTTCGAGACAGTAGAAATATGCGAAGGGTGTCGATTCTGGCTGCGAAGCCCAGGTTGCCCGCAGTGAATCGATTATCACCGAAAAAAGATTGGTCTTTCCCGAACCCGTGATCCCACGGATCCAGAGTGTCAATGGAGAGCTGGACTCGCACCAGTTTCTGTAGGCCTCATGTTTTAGAAGCCACTGACCAAAGTTTGGCGTTCTTGACTCGGATATGGTCTCGTGGTGGATTGAGAATGGCGACGTGGACATCCAGGATATCATCTTAAAATAATCGTCCTCTTCGATGCGCTTGGTGTTGCTGTTGATCTGATCCCTGAGGCGTAGGACCGTCTTCTGGATAAATCGCAGATCTGAAGTATCCTGAAGCTTAGCTAATTTGAGAACCTCATCTTCTCGGGATAGGATCTTTTGTATCCCATCATCACCCGTCCAAAATACACTCTTGGCGAGTCGGGCTGCTCGGGTCAGTGAATGTCTCTGTCAATGGGGCTTGTAGACATGCCTGCAGTCGATTGTGAAAAGAAGGCAACAGTTTGTGCCAGGTATGTCAAGACTTCTGTATAGAGAACAGTGAGGGCTGTTTCGAGCGCAGCCTCAGCGGGCTGATCTCGGCCAAGATGCAGATTCTCAAATTCCTTGTATCGTGCAATGATTCGAGACACCACCTCGAGGTCCTGAACCATGGACCCGTACTGTTGGACATCGTTGACTGTGACTTGAAGAAGCAGTCTGACGGCTGCCCAGGGCAGCGAAGCGTTGCTGGTATCAAACTGCACAGCGGCATCGCCGACGGCTTTGAAGGAGTCAATCCATTTGGCGATCTTTTCGAGAACATCTCGGATAATCACGACTTCTCCATTAGAGCGCTTGAACTTCCAGCGTTTACGGAGACTAATGGCTTTGCGGTTCTCCGCTGCTTCCAGAGCGGCAGCTAGAATGTCGCGCTTATGCGTCGCAGCCGGGCCGAGTGATGTCTTGAGATCTGCGCCAAGGGCGTTGAATGCTTGAGACCAGAGACTCTGCGCATTTGCATTGCTCGAAGGAGCCATTTGCGTCGCCATGGCGGTCTAAGGAAGCCGACGATTCTTCTTTTCGCAGTATAAACTCCGCTTCTAATTTAGTTTGCAGGTTCCAGCCCAACTCATGATGATCAAGACACCAATTCTCAGCCGCAATGCTCGCGACGCTTGCCTGTCTAGACTGCTGCCTTAGCTAGGCGCTTGCCTTTGCGCGGATGGCGTCCAGTAAGACACTGGCTGCATATGCTGGGTGTAACCAATAGATTCATTTTCAAGGCCACAGCCCGATCTATTGCGTTATCGGCCAGCTCGAGATACACTGCGCACTTTATGCTGCCAGTCTTCATCGACAACAAGTCAGGGCAATTCGTGTAACTTGTTCACATTGAGAACCATGCTTCAATTTATACACTATCAAAACAAGTCTCGGCACTGTGATATCGTGTTGAGATGTAAGCTTGTGCGGTGTGTGCTGCTTGAGTAGTCAGCCAGCCACGCGAGGGAGCGCGAAAAAAGAGCGAGATTCCAGCGGTCGTTTACAGACCTGTTCGCTTTCGGTCGACTGTCGGCCTCAAGCTACCTCTACAAAAGAACGGCCAAGTCCTCGACAATTGAAAATAGGCTTCAGCAATAAAGATTCTAGATCAAACAATTTCTCTAGTGAAGTAACCTTTCTCGACCTCTTTAAATCTTCCCGACCTCAACCACATGAACATGTTCACACCAAAGACAGTCGCTTTCTTCGGCGCTAGCACAGGTGTAGGCCTCTCAGCGCTGAAACATTCACTGGCTGCAGGGCATAACTGCATCGCTCTGTGTCGAATCCCTTCAAAACTTGAGGCGCACGTCTCACCAAAAACTCATTCCAATCTACGGATTGTCCAAGGCAACGCCCACGATATCAAGGTAGTGGCTTCTTGCCTGAAAAAGGATGACGGCTCAATCGTGGATGCGGTTGTCTCTACGATTGGCGGCAAGCCCATCATTCACAAAATGACGATTGATGATCCCAACTGTTGTCGAATCGGCATGTCTGTCATTCTCGATGCTCTCACCCAAACACGTGCAGAGGGTGCAGTAGGAAGACCTCACATCACCGTCTTTAGCACCACTGGCATGTCTGACTTTGGTCGCGATTATCCCCTTCTGCTCTATCCTATTTATGCGATTGCTCTCAAGGTTCCGCACGAAGACAAAAAGATCATGGAGACCAAGTTGGCCGACAGTGGTGAAGTCTTCACCATCGTGCGAGGCAGTCTGTTGGTAGATGGTGAGAGCGAAACGCCAGTGCGCGTAGGCATTGAGGACCCCAAGAATGGGATAGAGTCGTTGGAGATTGGATACACTATATCAAGGGAGGACGCTGGGAAATGGTTGGCAGATAATCTGCTTGTAAAGACACGTTCCGAGTACGTGAACAAGATTGCATCTATCACCTACTGAGGGGATTCAACGGAATAAGGTGCATTTAGAAGGTGTTGGGGATTAATTGGGAACTTAGCGTGAACTTATAGATAAGTGAGCTCGTACGATCCAGTTTTTACATGATACAAATAATAATCGTCTAAACATCAAATATTTCTGTGCCCATCTTGGGTGAGCTCTTGCTGTCCTATCCAGAGGAGTATTACCCCAAGGCATTCGTCGTGGGAGGAGAATGGTACAGTTGTCCCAAAATGTTTTAGCGCTTATCTCGTCTCCCAGATAACCCGTCAGGACTCTAACACTCAGTATCGTAGCTACTTATCAATCATGCTCGGGGATCAGCGTGAGTGGATAGCCATTGATCATATACATGTTTTGACACCTGAATACCGGGTCGGTAGCAAAGGATTACTTGGAGCGGGCTTCTTACTGAAAGAAATTGCACCTATGGTGAATCCCTGGCTGGCCGAAAGCAGTGATAAAGTAGTGGCTGATGGTACATGATAGTGAAGGTGAAAGCAGCACATTTACCACGATAGTTCACCCGAAGAAAGGCTCATTTCTTTCGTAGAGAGACGTAAATCTCTATCGCGACAAATCGATCAAACTATTATTGGAACAAGCTGCGAGTACAGGCAGCCATTTCACCTTTGTCCGTCACTTTATCGCTGTTCATCACGAATGACGCCCTCCCCCGCTGTCCCAACCCCTCTCGCGTCAGATTCGGCCTCCGCGCCCGAGAAAAACGCGAGGAACGCCTCCACAGCCAAGCTCCGCAGCTGCGTTGTATGTCGCAGTCGTAAAGTGCGCTGCGACAAGCTGTCGCCATGCTCAAACTGTCGCAAGGCTAATATCCCTTGCGTGGTGCCCTCCAATGACCGTCCGCCAAGATGGGCAAGGCGCTTGGAGCGCATCGCCGATAATGGACAGGGTGGTGGCAGCAGCTCTGGGACTGATCAGGTCATGAATAGGCTGCGGACGCTGGAGAACTTGGTCAAGGAGTTGAGTGGACAGCTTGAGGTGGCTAATGCTGCTGCGAGTATGGGTGCGTCCTCTGATGCTCCATCGCCGCAAGATGCTGTGAAGGATGCGGCTAGTCCATCCTCAACATCGACGGCTTCAGATGTACAGAAACATTTTGGGAGAATGGTGATCAAGGACAGGAACAGGGAAAAGTATGTGGCTAGTGGCTTCTGGTCCCGTATCAGTGATGAGGTGCGTCAACACCAGCCCTGCTTTTTTTATGTTCATAGCTCTGACTGCCTGCAGCTCGATGGGCTGAAGATGGACACTCGTAAGGTGGCAGATGATGACGAGTCCTCCGAAGATGAAGAATTCTCTGTCAGCACTCCCTCAACTCAGGAACTCTACCGAGAACCATCGGAGCGGCATGCTTTCTTGTTTCGAAACAGCCAAGCTCCTGCCTCGCCCAGTGAACAGGACTTCAGCCCGCTACCATCACAGATCCCATTCCTACTGGACGTATTCGACGAGAACATTAACCTCATCATGCACATTGTGCATATGTCAAGCATCAGAAAGATGGTCCGTCCTTCACCTGGGACAGCGGCCAAGGTATCTCTCAAGCACCAGGCACTGCTCTTCTCCATCTACTACGCGGCTATCACGTCCATGGAAGATGACGATGTGCTAGCCAATTTTGGATCTACGAAGACAGAGCTCAATATGAAGTTTCGCCGAGGCCTTGAACAGGCTTTGGCACGAGCAGACTTCCTTAACAACCCGGACATTGTCATTGTTCAGGCCTTGGTCATTTTCCTATCTCTCGCGAGGCGGTACGATAGCCCTGTTTACGTATGGATGATGACTGGTTTGATGATTCGCATGGCTCACGCTGTTGGCCTCCATCGGGACGGTTCAAGATTTCAGCATCTATCACCGTTCGAAGTTGAGCAACGACGCCGCCTTTGGTGGATGATCATTACAGTTGACATTCGTGCGTCTGAAGATCAGGGAACTGAATTTTCAATCACACAAGACAGCTTCGATACCAAGATACCTCTAAACGTCAATACTACGGACATTGGGCCTGAAACGAAGGAGACTCCTCCAGAGCGAAAAGGCGTTACAGACATGTCTTTTGCACTCTCAATGTGTGAACTAGCTCAAGTTTCGAGGCAGTTGATGGCATCGAGTATTCACTCATCTGGGCCTACCCTCGAGGAGCAGACTAAGCTGCTCGACGGTATCCAAGAAAAGCTCGAGAACGGCTACCTTTTCCGCTCCGCACGTCCAGAAGATATAGCCAACTGGGTTGGGATCGTATGTGCACGGCTTGTTCTTTCCAAACTAACACTCTTGGTGTATCTGCCATCGCTCTTTGCGTCACCAAATGAGCGGTTCTCGGACGAGATTCGAGACAAACTGCTCATTGCTGCTATTGAGGTCGCAGAGCATAACCACGCACTTAATGCTGAGACAAAATGCCGTCAGTGGCGATGGATCTACCAGACGTATACTCACTGGTATGCCATTGTGTGGCTTCTGATTGAGATATCCAGACGGCAGTGGTCGCCTACTGTCGAACGCGCGTGGGTGGCTCTGCACAGCGTCTGGCTGATACCGTCGCAGCATAACATGACCAAGAATGCGCGTATGTGGTTTCCACTGCGTCGGTTGATGGCTAAGGCAAAGAGCCATCGGGATGAGCAGCTGTCGCAAATTCGGAGCAACCCAGCTATGATCGAGGAACTGGAGCAGGCTGGTCGCGCCCTTCCTATTCCTGTCAGCCCGGAATCATCGCAGAAGGCAAATTCGCAGCAGCGATTTCTCGACCATTGGCGCTCTGTTGTCGGCAAGACTACCTATGGCACTTCCGAGCAACCTGTACCTTATACTAGCGAGAGCAACGCAACGCAATCTCTAGCTAATCCGGCTCTGGGTAACAATGCCAATCAATGGGCAAATCCCTCATTCGATTTTGCTTCTTACCATCCTGGTCTTCAGACGGGCGTATCTGGTGACTTACTGCCTGCAGACATGAGCTTGCTTCCCCAAACATTGGCCGATGGCCAGTCTGGAGACGCAGATGTTGCGTCGTGGCTTTGGACTGACATGGATCAAAGTGGAAACGGATTGGGAGACATCGATATCAACATGGATATCGATGCTGACATCGACTGGAATACGTGGCTGCAGTCTGCTACAGGCATGGAATTGAACCAAGGAAACATGGGGCCTTCTTGAGTATTTTTAGACAATAGGCGTCAGAACTTCAGTCCAAGAATGATATATACATGAACAAACCCGATTTAGGCCAATATGAGGGTCGGTTTGGCGAACATGCGCAAAATACTCGATGGCGAAGCCAATGCTTCATATGTTTCTGGAGGATGTTACTATCTACACGGCTACTGGAGCCTTTGGGTAAAGTCCTCCGAGCCATACAGCTCCTTCTGACGCTCAAGCACAGCCGGGTGACGAATCACTCCTGGCTTCAGCTTGCCAAAGTCTAGTTCAACACCCTCCTCCATGTATGGAAAGGGACCAAGAGGTGTAATAGCAAGAGGATTAATCTTGTAATGGCTCTTTGTGTACTGATCCAATATTAGTCCCATTCAGCCAAATAAGTTATGGACTTACGTTTTCTTTGATATGCCTAAAGTCTGTCGTCTCTTTAAAACCTGGAACATTCCAGTAGAGGTTCTTGAGCCACTCGTGAATGACTGGATAGTTGGCACGAATTGTTCCAAGATCACATTTGAAGTGGCCAACATAGACAACGTCAAATCTGACGACAGTGGCATATGCACGTATGTCAACTTCCGTGAGATGCTTGCCAAGGATATAGGGGCCTCCATTTTGGTAGATTAGGGCCTCAAGCTTATTAAGTGCTGCAAAGACCGTTGGCACATTGTTGTTGTAGTCCTCCTGGGTCGTTGCGAATCCGGCTTTGTAGACACCACTGTTGAGGTCTCGTTGCATCCATACATTGATGTCGTCAATAGTCGATCTCAGGTTTTCGGGATAGAGGTCAAGGTCTCGTCCGGGGCTGTTTGAGTCAAGGATGGAATCAAAGGCTGTTGGTAACCAACGAAGCAATTCGTGGCTCTCATTATTGACCATCCGATTCTCCTTCTTGTCCCAGAGAACAGGCACACTGTACCGGCCTTTATAATCTGGGTCATCTCTAAAGTAGACTTCATGCATATACTTTGATTTGAATAGGTGATCTTCGGTAGCCCCTTCATAGAGATCATCCGGAGGACTCGGGAATTGCCAACCTGGCCATCCCTTATCATCGCCCTTGGGGTAGGGCTTCACGACGGATAGACTGATGATGTCTTGGAGACCTTTAATATGCCGAACGAGATTTGCTCGGTGAGCAAAAGGGCAGAAGAGTCCGATGTAAAGGTGGTAGCGGTCTTTCTCAGGCTGGAATGGGCCGTCCGAAGCAATGACCCCGTGCCACGAGTCATCAGGGCTACTATGAACAGTCATTTTATAAGCGCAAATCAACGACAATGATGTATAAAACTTCTGCACTTGTTACATATGAGGATGTGAGGTTCGTATGGCGAGCGAGAGTGCTTGACCCCGCTTGATGACGGATAATCGGCATCAGAGGTCCGATTCCGGAACTGGGCTCGGAACTGAACTTTATTGAACTATGCATCAGGCTTTCAAAGTATATAGGTCATAAGAATCGATAGAAGTATGACCTGTATGAGCTGAAGATACCTTGCTGAAGTGCTGGTGAGTTCCATGGCATATAATGGCGATTGGGTCATAACGAACAGAAGCCATGGTTTGGAGATTCAAAATGATGCAGCACAATCACAGAAATAAAATTTGAGAGAAGACCGTGTTTGATGTAAAAGATAGTATGTAGTGTCAGGTCGCGTTTGCCGTCCACTGTCTCAACCTAAGTATTGAAGAACAGGATTAAAGAGAGTGTGAGAAGAGAAGAAACTAGTCAATTACAGATGTCAAGACTTGCAGAGCAGAAATCGAAAAGTCAAAAGGTAAGAGCAGAGGTTCTCTCTTTGAGATGTGTGTAACAAGTCATGAAATGAGTGTTGATTGCCCTGTGTGAATATCCCCTAAAACGAATATCATTATCATCCTAGCACATAAGTCAGTGATCCCAGACTTGGGGCCAGTCGCGAGTGTGATTTTGCATCAAGCAGGATGGAGGTAAGCTTTTGCTGAAGCATGGAAGGGTGGCCATGGATTACTAGCCTAAGTAAAAGGCTTATCAGGCTTGCCTGGTCCGTTCGGCTTACCCGGGTGATCAGGCTTGCCAGGCTCAGGATAGCCAGGCTTACCAGGACCGGGATGATTAGGTTTACCAGGTCCTGGGTATTCAGGCTTTCCGGAGAAGTTGGGCTTGCCTGGGTGATCGGGTTTATGAGGCTTGTGTGGCTTAGGAGGAGGATAGTTAGGTTCCGGCTTAGGATGCTTAGGAGGCGGGTGTTGAGGCTTCCCAGGCTGGCTAGGCTTGTTCTCCCATGGCGTATAGGGCCTGCTTGGATTATCTGGCTTTCCGGGATTGGGATAGTCAGGCTTTCCAAGGTGGTCAGGCTTGTGATACTTGGGAGGGGGATAGTGAGGCTTTGGCTTTGGCTCGTGAGGCTTTGGAGGGTCGTGAGGTTCTGGCTTAGGATGCCCGGGCTCTGGTTTGTGAGGCTTGGGAGCAGGGAAGTGCGGCTTCTCGGGTTGGCTGGGATATTTCTCCCAGGGCTTGTGAGGCTTTGGCTCCTCTACACCACTGCCGGGAACATTTGGCTTGGGCTTTCCAGGCCCGTCATGTTCTCCCCAGCCCTTGACGGGCTTGTACTCAGGGTAGTAAGCCTCCCTGCCAGGCTCGGCAATGGGAGCAGAGACAGCACCGGAGCTCAGAGCCAGCAGGATAACAGCAGACAGCTTCATATTGGCAGATGGTTGGCAGGGATGTGCTGCAGTGAAGAAAAGATTGAAAGATAGCTTGTTGAGTCTCTCTAAAGAGTAAAGAGACAGCTGAGGAAGTAAAGTTGAGTAAGTGAAAGGCGGATGAGGAGGGAAGAGAGTAGATCTCGAGGGGAACACGGCGGAATTTTATGTTCTTTTCTTGTCACTGGTTGAGATGTTGAGAGAATCATACAAGACCTGCACGTTGGCCAAGATCAACGTACTGCACTCCATCGCGAATGCATCGGCTGGGATCGTGTGAAATCCACATTCTTGATGAATATCCAACAGGGATGCATCATGATGCCTTAGTTCCCAGCCTCAAATCTAATAGATGGCTTACCTACGGGTTGAGACCTTCCGCCTTGATTCTTAGATGCGATTGGCTTCTATGAGGACATAACGCTCCAAGCTTGACCTAACTCTTCTGCCGGAACGGAGTTAACACTCTAAGAAATTCTGCCGCATGGCGTTATTGCAGAATGGCGTTGTCATTGTCGTCAATTTTCAAGTGGTGGCTTGCTTACCAACAGAAATCTGCGTCTTTTCGTATCATGCATGCACTTCTGAGTGTGGTGTCTTCATGCAGAAGCAGAGAGCAAAAGTTGGGTCAAGGTTCTTCTGAGGCTGATTATTGAAACAGTCGAGTCTGAATCCCACCAACAGATGCTGGGAATACTCGTGGGATTGCTATGGCCGATTGGTCTTCAGGTGCGGTTCGGACAAATGAACTCTCCGTCCCAGACGGTCATAGGCCAGCTTTAGAGGGTATAACCCAGTTGATGTGAAACAGTATTTCAGGGATACATCGTATTTATTGATGGCTGAATAGAAATAGAACGAAAGAACTTTGTTGGCACAAGAACAGCTTCTCACTGTGCAACTTTAGTTCGTTGCTGTTGCGATACCTTGTCCAAATCTCACGACCGAGGATTCCGGAGATAATGTTATAAGCATAACACAAAATAATATGCTACTCATTATGCATATCGTGTGTAGTACAAATTTGGCCTCGTCGATTTGGTCATCGCCAATCAAGACGTTGCCAGTGGTTGTATGCTCAGGAAGCGGGCATCAAGCTCAACGTTGAGGCATTTGTAATGGTCAGAGCCAAACTCAATTCTGTATTAACATCAGGCCTGTGCTAAGATTTATGGTTATTCTCGCCTTTGAAATGCCTGTCCCTGGAGCTATCAAGCAAGATTTTCCAGTGAGATTTCCAGGGACCTTTGGCGTGAGAACTAGTCTAGGATGCTGACATGGTAGCATTGTCATCTTTTATCGTTCATGACTGAGTAAAGGAACTCTATTTGAGCTGCCTAACATGCATGTCGAGTCGACCTAAGTCTTTCGGCTTGGCCTGAGTTGGTATCTTCGTCGATCGGTTTGACTTTTGCCGATTCAACAAATCATGAATCGTACGGAGCCAAGCCAACACCGAAATTCTCCATCGTCAACATTATATGCCAGCATAATTATGCAGACGCCTCATGTAACCTCGATCGTGGTATTTCTGTTGTGCACCGGGAGAATGTCATCTGGGACGGACAGTCATTGGTGCCCGCCTAGAAGCTCGTGTCGAGTTTTGTGCATCGCTGCATGGCTTACAGTCATAACTTGCATTTCGTGATCTCTAGTTGTTGCTAACGACAACCGACTCCTGAGTCTTGTTCCACTGGTGAGAGTTGCGATATTTGTGAGACGTGTTTCCTCATTTGTCCACCAACAGAGCCTCTGTTGTTGAGAGGCTGTTGCGATTCGTCGCTAGTGCCACTCAGAATAGGAAACGAAATGGTTGGGCTCACCATCTTGATGATTTGAGGGTGTGATGACCTGTCCATTCCTGTATGCACAACATTCAATAGTTTCGTCGAGGGTATTTTTAGCTTTTGTCGAAGACTTTCTTGGGACCAACTACATCTCGAAATGGAAGCCTGATCCTCATTTGGCCGGATCATGACATCACGTGAGATGTGAAACAGCCGAGTCCTCGTGTTGATATATACCTGCATAAAGTTCAAGGTCTAGGCTCGTTCTACTCGAGTTCGGAAACATGGTCAAGACGAATCACTTGGTGATATCTTGCAGGCAGCTCAAACTATTGACTGTTGGATACTCAGCCGCATGTAGTGTAAGCTCCCAATGAGTGTTCTCTACTCCTTTCGATACCGCAGCCTTTACGAAGGATCGCCGATTCCAGCACTTTCTAAGATGGAGAGTCCTCTTTCGATCCGGAGACGTTTCAATCTCACTCTTATGGTTCATACTTCAACTTAAGCATCCCCACTCTGTTTAATCTTGTTGCCATGCTTGCAATGGGTTCCCGGTTATCCACACTAGTCTTATGCTATCTATGGTTCCCGCACTCCGGCGGGTCCCTGAATTGACAACAGAGCCTGTAACTTGAGAAGCATTGCATAGTTCCACAACTTTGAGTCTAATGATTCATGTTAATTGAAGCTTGTGGGGGGAGGGGGGCAACATCTTTGCCATCACGCGTCTAGTCGCCATGGCCATATGTGCAGACGGAAACACTCTGATTGGATTGTTAGTCGCTGGTCCTCATATTCAGGTCCACTGCCAGCCAGGGAGAGGTAATACACGGCATAGCATAGTTTTCGTCTATGACACCAATACCTGCAAGTGTCTACACAAAAACATCATCGCCATGAGTGAAGCCTCTACTTGCTTCGTAAGTTGCATCATGTCCTTGTACACAGTGACTCAGGTACGTCTCCTGTTGACAAATCATGCGCCTCTCTCCACCCTTCCGACTTATTGCGAAGGTTTGCCGAGGAGTGAGGCCCCATCGGTACAGTTCCCTCTTTTCACATCACGCTGGCTACCGCATGCCACTATGATGCTCTTGTAACGCAATGAAGACCTTCAGTTATGCGGATTGGAGCCCGAGCTGCAACGTTCGTAAACGGAGTTCCCAGTATCGTAGGATTGGATAATGCAGTTCCGCAGGGTGCTAGCGTACATCGTGGTACGGGTCCCGTATTCCTGTTTATGCTCTGTGCATTAGATCTGTGCTCTCCAGTAGCTGAAGAGACACTATCTCGCTCAGTTTTACTCCGGTAGTTACAAACTTGCTACCATAGTGGAGATCAGCTGAGAAAAACATTATAGAGGTGGTACACTGGAAGTTATTGCATGTCCACTTGTCGTGTGGCGGTTGGTTGATCTATCATGTTATATTCCCACTACTAGTCATGGCCTTGTCTGGACAACAGAGAAACAAAGCTCAAAGTCTTCATGCAGGAGATCGCGAAAGTATTATATGCAAGTAGCACAGGGAGAGATGCTCAAGAGAACCAAGTGGTGATACCAGGTCTACGGTACGTCTTGAAAGAAGTAATGCAGTCTATGTCTTGAAAGAGTCCGGCCCTTCCGGCCCTTCCACAGACAGAGCTCACTGTTTCCAACCAGTTATTGCAACATTATCCCATCCAAGAAAATCACAGCTAATAGTACCTTTGAACTTCTGGTACTTGTTCCCGG
>JABSTL010000854.1:0-46782 GCA_013759095.1 Fusarium sp. NRRL 29148
GTATATTCCAAGATTATAATATATATATATAGGCTTCAATCGTCATAAGCTCTCTCTCCTCAACTCTTGGTAGACTCCGATACAGGCGAGCATGCAACAAGAAACTTGACAGCAGCACATGTATATTAAAAGCCCCGAAAAAAAGGGTTGGGAGACAATGTCGAGCGCACTGTGGTACAGAAATCGATGGTACAAGCATCAAAGGAGTCTGGTTTGGCTGAACGATCGACCACAAGTCCTGTCTTGTTCCACGCTGAGTACTTTGCGGACAAAATGAACACAGACGTTGAGTCATTCTGGGCTGCCAATGGACCCATCATAATCATAATATATACAATTGGCACAGTCCAGGACCTTCTTTTACGATGGATGGTTGCATTACCACACCACCGCCACCTCCCCATCCTTCTGTCCCCTGATCTGTGTATTACAGTCCGTGCCTCCGATCTGCACGCACATATTATTCATCTTCAAACAGAGTCAACACCTGAGCCGATCTGAAAGTGAGTTTTCGGACAGCGACTCTGACCCCTGTTGTTCTTAAGAGGCATTCGTTCAGTGGATGCAGGTCCGTGAGGCTGATATTGGGGATCCCGCGTCGGTTGAGCAGATTTGCGCCACCTGGAAAATGGTCCACGATATGCTTTCTCGTGTTCGTGGCGCCGTCAGCATCGAGGATGACAATGAATTGAACGGCTGAACAGTTCAACAGCCACAGAAATCGCCAAAACCTCTCTCATCCTCACGATGGCCGACGCCGAGAAGCCGAGAGTAGACGGTATGTTCTATCTTTCCTTTGACTGCCGGTACATGATATCTATGTGATGATGTTTCTAACCTGCCTGCCTTACCTCAGCTGCCAACGTCCGCGAGATCATCAACTTCAAGCCGACTCCCCGAAATGGCAGACAGATACTCCTTGTCGAGGTCAAGAGTGGCAGGAGAGGCTATATCTCCAAGGCCGAGTTGCAGTTATCCTCGCGTGGTCAGGCGCTTGTCCCTGCCTTCTGGGATAGCTTTTCCCAAGCCGAAACACCGACGGAGCGCACGGATACACGGTAACCCTCGCCGCGATGTGTTCTGTATGCAAGGGTTGTATCCGATCATATAAAACCCAGAAGAACTTGAATGATAAGTACCTGACTGGGTGGCCTATATAATCTCTATACGAAGGGGTCATCCACAGAGACCTCCTGGTCTAAGAAACTTCGCATATAACCGTAAGTCATTACTAGATGCCACTAGGGGTTGATGATATGTCAGCTAACAAATTGCCAGGCAACCAGAATGATTACGGAAGTGCTGTCATCGAGTAAGAAATGACAAGGATACTACAAGCATAGAAGCGATATATAGCAAATAAGGCACAATAACTGCTTCCTGCCAGACTACTGAAGCATATCATGGAGCGAGGTCCATGTGTCATCGGTGCCCCTTTACTCAGCTCAGTTTTGATCCAAACATAAAACGACATACGCAAAAGTTACTTTCAACCTTGGAAACCTCCAAATAACTACCTACAGTATATAAGAACACTTACATCCTCATCTCTCTACATTCCTTTCTTCTACAATCTTGTTGTCGACAGTGGGTATCTGAGATCCAGAAGTACTTCAGGACGTAAGTTAATCGTCGTTATATTTGTTATAACTTGAGCCCTAATACCGTATTTACAGGGCCTTCTTACAAATATTCTCCTTACTGGTGAACAGGTATCACCAGTGTAACTTTACTGTCTCCATTACTTACACTGGGTCCTACATCGACACCTTCCACCACGACGATGACCAAGACATCTAAATCAACGTCGATGGACTCTGAGGACACCATTTACGCTACTCCTACCGTCAGACGCACTCTCCAAGACGGTAAAACCACGAAACTTTGATACAAAGCCGTGAACAGGCTCAACCAATTTGGGTTGATTGGGACAAATTATAATCCCATATATATACGGACCGCCTGACTGCCTATAAGGAAAGCTTTGCACCATCAACATGTTCTACCTGGCAAATCCAGATATATTACTGAGGAAATGCTGCCCTATTATTCCCGTTTCACGATGTAAGTAAATGAAGGGACTAGTTCCCAAGCTTGGAGCGCGAATCGGCCCTCCCGCGAACCTCCGTCTATTCGCCAAGGTCTGCAGACTACAAACATTAGCCTCAAGCTTCATCACGATTGCCATAACGGCATCATCTTCTCCCCGTCGCACAAATTCCTCGGATCGTTTTCCTGATAAAATCCGAACACCGCTTTCTACAGCATATATATCATATACCACAACCTGCGAGAAGTCATATCGACAAGTTTCTTCCAGACGTCAAGATCAAGGGTTTCGTTAGAAGTCAGGACGAGTCTGAAGTCGTCACTAAGTTTCGGCGCGCAAACCCAGATAAAGAAACGGAGTTGATAAAGCTCAGTCGGCAGCAGTATGCTCTGGAGCACGTACTATCATCGCTTCGACATCCAGACACACCACGGACTCCTCTTCAGTATATAAACTGCCCATCGAACTTTCACTATTGAATGTCAAGCTTTTGAAAAACCTCCAATGGACTCGGTTTTTAATCTCTCAACCTTTTCTCCAATGCCCAAATGGGATAGGATGGGGAGGTAAAGCCTTGTCGCCTATAGCAAGCAACGACAGAATGGATCAACACAGAGCTACTACGTCTATGGCCCACGAGTTTGGTATGTGGTTACACTATGAAGCATCGAAAGCTGATTGGAAAGCAAAGTTTCGTTCTCTATAATATATATTTTGTCGGCATAGATCAGGCGTAGACCATGACTTCGACTCCAGAAACTCGCCAGACACCAGATGCGAGAGCGAGGAGAGGTCCTGAGGCTAAACATAAGGCATTCAGGGCTACACCGCGCACGATCGGAGTAAGGCACTGCAGTTCGTGCTGATTGTGATTCACCGAATCGTCAACCTGTCCCATTTGACCCTTGCCTCTCCATAAACGTGTTTACCGCGTAAAGCAACATCTGACTTGAAGTCAAGCGATATTCGAAACAGAGAAGCTCTGGCAAAGCATCTAGGTCAATGGTCCAAGAACCTAGAGCAAATGTCTGTAATAGACATCATCGATGCCAGAGACTTTCTCAACCTCTTCCATACCTATATTTTGGATGAAGACATGGAAACACTAATACGATGGCCCTATCTTAAGACACTGACATTCTCCCTCTTGCGCATTTAGGACATCTCAAATACGGAGAGGAAGTTTATGTGAGGGGAAGGCCATGGGGCTCTGATGAGTTCGTAATTGAAAAGTGTCAACCCTGCCAGAGGAATGACGAGCCACTATCCCTCTAAATAAAGAGGATCGTCCCCACATCAGATTAGTCCTCAACACTTTGAAAGTATGATCGGTACACTCCGCAGCAGGGGCAAATATACCCATAAGACAGGGGAAACATGCCAGATCAAGTTGGAGCAACTCCAAAACCAAGCTTGCCCCGACGAAACTAAATATACCATCCATTCTGCCCCTGTGGCTCAGAAGTCATCTACCTTGAATATTCTCGTCAACAGACAATTCGAGGACACCTTAGGATAACACATCAAATGGACCTCGAAAAACCCATCTTCCGGTACTAGAGGATATAACAAAGAGGCGGACTCCATAACATGAACGAGACGCGGCGCCGCAATCCCAGAACCGACCGATATATAGGTTCCCTATCCTGCCATCCCCTTTGTTCTCCCTCAATGCCGAACACAGCAGACACAGAAGATATTCAAACACAGACAGGAGTTGAACATCCAAAAGCAAATCCACACTTCCACGCCCAAAAGAGTATCTGAAAGGATCTCCAAGACCAACGCTGTTAGTCACAAGTCAATCATTGATGAAGCCGCGAAACTTATCATGGCTAACGTCACCGGGCTTGGGAAGCCTCTTAACACAACATTGAGCTCTCAATATACAATCCCTTAGCATATGGCATATTCTAAAACACGGATTCCTATATAAACCAGGAATTGAGTTGGTCATCTTGACTGTCAACAAACCTCAGGAGAACTCAAGGTTGAGCCCACAGAAGGGCCATTTTCCACAGGATAGAGAGGTCTTACTTGACTGGAGAGCCCAAGACTCCCTGGAGCCAGGAAAACCGAGCCCCTGGGTAATCAACAGGGGGCTGTAGGCGCTGCTATCTATTGTCCCTAGAGTTGCACGGCTTGTCACAGAGAATCAGCTCTGCAATGACGCACAAGTCCGAATGTCTAAGAAAGAACCTGACGCCAACACACTTCGGGCGCGACCCTGGAAGAAAGAGATGAACAACATGGTCTCTGAATTGGACAGCTCTGAGGAACCCTAAGGTATAATAATTTACGGCCAGAGTCAGCAGAGCGATTTACAATTGCTGGCCTATGCGGAGAGAACATATGGTTGAATATCCTGGAAGAGTTCAATGATGACTTTGAGCGTATGGTCAAGCGTCTCGTTGGCCTGCCTGAGGATACTAGGGTTTGCGACCAGCTCTTTGGGCATCTATGGATACCTTGTTATCACCCTCGCTCTACTAGATCTTTATAGCATCCCCAATGAGATCAAGGTACAGCGCGCAGGCGACTTGATTTTAGGGTTAAGGACGTATTTGAACAATTTTAGATCACCAGCTTTTGTCGCACCGTCGATATCACAGATTAAATCTCCTCAAAAGGGGCATCAATCCATGCTCGATGCTACAAGTTATGACCGCCATTTCACGTCCGATTTGAGACATCCAGCGAATTTGGTTGTCCCCGATGAAACAAGCTCACCGTCAGATGGTTGTACCCACTACGAGATCACCCCAGCAAGATTTCTGAGGCCTCACTTCTTGTCACTCAGAGATGAACAAAGTAGCCAACAGCTTGGGATGCAGCACAACATCTCTCCGGGATACTAAGCCAGTTTATAGTTATACTGAGCCTTACAACGATGTCAGGGATACATTGACTCATCCCCTGCGCCCAGACGATGAAAATCTGGCATGTGAAAAGATCAAGCATCTCATGATCCGAGGAAAGAATCTCTCCGAAGGCGATATAATTGACATCCTCACCGGGATCGAAGGTGATCTAGTCACCGTGCCTGAAATACCTGTTGTCCCTCCTTGCACGCAAGAGGACGAACACAAGCCCGAAAATCGTACCTTCGAAGAACAGTATTACGAGTGGGTAGTTCACCTCATCCATTGCCTTCAGATCCTCGTCTTTGCCCCCCTCGTTCGACCCCCTGAGTCCTACTGAGTCCTACTTGGAGGACGTGTACGACAGGCGTTTCCCATCGACCATCCCAGGTGGAAACCCCAGCAAAGTTATGATCGATAAAAGGTTAAACAGCGACGAATGTGTATAATAAGGAATTGAGTCGGATCAAATTGTGCAGGGTGGTAACCCTAGATTAGGCTCTGGTAGCTAAATAAGACTCCATTCACACGAGCAGAGTGAGTAGTTCTAACCCCAGGAGGCTGTGAGTTATAACACTCCTTTCACACACTCTCATTCTAACATCTGACAGTGAGACCGGTTGCAGAGTCGATACGCCGATACTTTCACCATCAACGCTGGGTCCAGTGTGCACAGAGAAACACTGATTTTGATCGATTAATACTTATCAATCTCTATATGCGACTTTTACGCAAAAATTTACAACTCTTCTGTAAACTAGATATATCATATCCATTTTGAACTTCCCGCCGTCCCTGATGAGAAGATCGCAAGCATGTCAGCAGGAGTTAAAAGCAACGGCGAAATGCTGTTGGACTTTGGTCGGTTGGAATGGCTGGTTCTTCTGCTTCGCACCTCTTCGAATCTTCTTCCCCTCCCTCCCTCACTCGTCGTCTTCACAAGACTATACATAGTAACTATAAGCCCATCAAAACCGCAGTCTGGGTCACCTCTGCAGGACCATTTGATACTGTGACAGGGTTTACCAGGCGGTGATGAACATCAAGAACAAGGGCTCTAAGGGCCTGGACTTTACTGTGTGCCCTATTATCGAGAAAAACTTTGCAACTGGGCATTATGCAGTGAGTAAAGATGGAAAATGACGTTTGGAACACTTGAACTAACCACAACTAGGTCGGTTGGGAAAAGCTCGTGGGCTACAGGTTTAAGCTACATGCAATATTTATTCGCAGCTACAAGACGTTGAGATCACGTCCTTGCTCAAGATACAGTCCGTGTTTGTCGGCCTAGTCGCCGAGATCGAGGCCAAGACCCAGAAGCTACAGAGGCAGAAGATAGTGTCATTTACACCGATGAAAGATCTTTTATACGACTCATCACTCTTTCCAATCCTGTCAGAGAGTTGCCACTTTAAGTCTTTCATAAACCGACATCTACATCCCCTTTTCATACGCATACCTCGCGAAGAAGCAATAAGCTTGTTCATACGCGCAGAATCACATATGTGCAATACACAATTCCCCAGTATCAACTCGCATTCAATCTTTCCAGCCGTCAAGGGCACGTGGCTTGAGGACCAGGAAATAGGAGACCGCCAGCACACCAACCGAAATTTTAAGGAAATAGAATCTTTATCTTTGGGTAACAAACGGCCAAATAACAGCCAGCGCTGTTTCTTGCATCTTCCAAACACCTATTTATGGCCACAGAACGGTGACAAGCTTAGGCGCACACCAACCGTGCCTAGGAAAGCCCTGTATCCATATTCTTCTGGTCTGACTCTGATGGTATGCTATTTAATTCACAACTAGACATAGTTCATAAATACACATCTCAGAATATTTGTTTCATTGGTATGAGGAGGCACTGCACTTTAGGGTCTCTATCCTATGTGTCGAAAAGATTTGGGCAAATTTGGGTACAACTTGAGCGATCTTTAGACTAGCCTTTTTTACACGCTGATCTGGACAAATGTAGGTCATGAATATATCAAGTTATCTGAGTATGTCTTTGGGTGCTGTCTTCCGTTAGTCTTGATGGCTACATCTCCTCTCTGTAGTCGACAATTTATGGCAGAATTCAAGAAGCTCCGATGAAAATCGGGTGGAAAGAGTTTGTGTGACAAGAGTCTCAGGAGCTCGTGATATATATCGTTGGGACTCAGGCGTAAGGTCAATTGATAGCAGGAGGGTGCGACATGTAAAAAAGACGAGTTCATTGACGTTTTATGATGGAACTGGCCAGAACAGAGGAGAGGAGAAGAATAACAAATATGAGTTAGAGCAACTTATATACATGGAACTGAGAGTGTTGTAATGGCCAATGAGGTGCTTAAGCACTGTGAATATATCCACCAACTCCTTTGGAATGTCAGTGTCTTAGTGATTCTCAGGATTGATGTTGTAGAGTTTGGTAAGCATCAGTCGGTCTTGCTTCTGTTACGCTGAAGCCCCTTTGCACTTACTTCCCCTTTACTTTTCGATACCTACGCATATCTGGGTACTTCATTCTTGCACCTCCTGAGTTTCAAGACGATACAACAGTTTCAATTAAGCCCCAAAGTCTTATCATCGCAGTATTCATCTCCATTTGGTATCCCCTTGTTTACGACTGCCGATTCTCGACATCGCTTCATCGTGGCCCATCGACGTTTCCAAGATTCTTCAGTACCATGTACGTTCCTCCACGCCCTAGTCGAGCCAGGAAGCCGCCTGTTAAGTTGGGTTTCCCTGTACGTTGCTCTGTTCATCAACGCATTTGTATATCTGATTACTCGAATAGGTTGCGGTTGCAAAGAAGCACAAGCGAAGTCAACAAAAACGGCCAGGCACGCCCACCAAAACATTAGAATGTATAGAGGTATCCTCTAGTCCAACACATCTTCCCGCAGTACGCAAGAATCATGATGTACCCAGTGGAGCAGTAGTCTCTGCCAAGGCATACAAGCATGCCCCCCCTGGAGTAGTAGCCTCCAAGATGACGCCCCAAGTCTTGAGGAGGCTGCCGGAACCATGCAGTGAGAAAGTTTTCGGGTTCTGGCTCCCAGATCATGTTGAGCATATCTACAAGGAGTATAGAAGTTATTGTTTGACTGACGATGAAAACGGCTCTCCAAGGAAAACAAAGCTCGGCTTCCTCCAAGTCACTGTACCAGAGAACGGACAAGCCATTCCGTTCGAAGTCATGTCCGCCAAACACCCCAGTTTCCAGAAAGTACAACTCCTACAAGGAGTGCAGTTCATTTTCTACTCACCTGAGTCACTGTTTCGATTCACGAATATCTTAATTTCAACCCTTTTGTTACAACACCTTTTGCCCATCGTGCCATGGGTTCATATCAAGCTGATCATTTTCGACCCCACATGTCTTCCTCAAGCCCCAGAGCTGATGGCTTGGGAAGAAATTGGCGTTGACCAAGACCCCCCGGCTTCTTGGACTTTGGCCTATAAGCATTATGAGGATTGGATGAAGGCTGTGAGGTGGTTTTGCAAGCTCTCGCTGGTAGCCCTGGTCACTCCGCACTTTTGCTACCCTTATCGGAATTTCGATAATCTTGAATCTCTTTCGAGACCACTCCGAATAACCGTGAATCTGGGAGTGTTGACTATCGACTTTGAAGGGAAAAACTAGGAGCAGGTTCCTGAGCCAGAATTCCATAGGGCCATGGCCGTACGTGCCATCACCCGTCAAAGCATGAACAGCAGAAATGAGAAGATGAAACAGGACCTCATGATCAAATCTTATTTCCAGTCACATGGGTCGTGCTATTCGACTTTGCAGTTGGACAAGAATATGAGTGAGTTCGAGGATACCCTTAAAGGTCGTTCACACGCGTCCGAATGCAGGGCACTACAGGCACACATACAAGAGATGATTGTACGCATAGCAGTATGAGATTGGGTTGGACGGCAACATCACATTGTGACTCGAAATTCTGTTTCTTCATTGATATGAACAAATGGTTCGCCGCGCAACAGCTCCTTAAACAACTATGATTCATTGATACAAGTACACCACTGGCGCAATACCTTGGTGGCTCAGAAGGAATAAGCAGTAAATAGATGCCAGAAAGGCTTGAAACGTCAACACAAAGAAGCCCAAAATGCTTAAATCATATCGAATGAATTTGTGAACTGGATGAGATGGCCGTCAACCTGGACATGCTCCAGTTGGACGATTACTTATAGAAACGCTATCAAGACATCCCTGATCCAAAGCCTCTCTTCAACTCAGGTATCTAGCTTTCTCCTCTTGAACCTTCCCCTCGCCTCAATTTTACCTTCAACAGGCACCGCCCTCCATGCTGTGAATAAGAATCCATCTGCACCTCCACGGCCCATCATGAAAGGATGTGTCCTCCCAGGAAGAACCTGCCATCGTCGTGCCCTGCTAGTCTGGATAGTCACACCAAGCAGAAGAGTAGGATTAATGGGAAACTCTTCGCTCCCTTCCCAGCGCTCAAGCTCTTCAGCTGTTTTGCTTTCGACCTCTGGCGGAGGCGATGATACCCACGCGGCTCGACGCGCCACACTGAAGCAATCCGCCAGTTGCGTCAGGGGCTCGATGGTAGGAGAGTAGATGGCGATGGGGGCGCCTCCCGCTAGCAAGGGTACTGTGCTGCGGACAATGGAGATGGGATCCATGGTGCTTGCAACTGCGAGGCCAGAGAATCCTCCAGCGCGTGTCGTGTCCACCACATGCCGAATACGCGCCCACCTTCTTCTCTTGCGGTGATAGTTTCCCCTGCGATTCGTCTTCCATGTCGCAATTTCTTCTGGTGTTGCCTCAGGTGGCTTGTTGTTGTATGCGTCGTCTTCGTCGGGTGACAGGAGCTGCAGCCATGAAATATCCATGAGGTTGGTGTCGAGGGGGTGGTAGGGCGGAGAAGGGTTGGCGTTTGCGGCGTCGTAGTTGAAGTATCGTAGAAGGGCGAGGTTGGGCTGGGTCTGGCCGTGGATCAGGGTGAGGGTGTTTCTGTTGACGTAGGGGACGTTGAAGTCGCTTCGCTTAGATCGCTTCTTCTCCTGCTTTTGTTCGGGGTCTGTTGTTTCTGTTGTCTGGGGCTGGTCTTGGTCCATCTCATCTGTAGGAGCATTGTTGGTCTCTGTGGCTTCTGATGCAGCGGGATCTTCCGTGTTTTCCTCCTCAAGCTTGGGATGGAGGATGTCCATCCTCTCAGCCAAAGATGCCACCAGCAAGCCACCCGTATCATCCACCACCAACCACCTCCCACCCTGTGAAGCACCAGTATCCTCGGTAGCAGCACCTCCATGGTGAACATCAGCCCAGCAACCGACCAGCGCCATCATCTCCTGCCTCATCTCCAGGATCTTTGAAGCATCGCGGTCCTCCAGCAACCACTGCGCTAGCATTGGCACGTCAAGAGGTAACACCGTAAACCGTCGAATATACTTTTTCGTCTTGAGGAGCTTGTACTTTGCTAGAGAGTACGCCGTCTTTTGGTCAATTGCTGTATGTGACAGCAGCAGCTTGGCGATCAGCTCCTTGCCCGCCGATGCGCCCTTGCGCTTGAGCTCCTCGATCTCTTCGGGCTTGAGAGTCTGTCGGGCCGAGTCGTCGATGATCTCGCGATTCGATCGGATGAGAACCTTTCCGCTCTCGTCGACGAGGGTGAGCTCCTCGCCATCTGCAGCTGCTACAACATCGTCTCCCTCTGCTGGTTCTGTCGCTTCGGCGCTGGTGTCGGCCAAGTCGTCGGCATTGAGCTCCTTGGCGGGTACGACGCGCAAGCGCGCAAATGTCTCTCCCTCGCGCTTGTCTTGAACCTCGTATGTGAAGTGGTACGGACGGTTGATGATCAGATTTGTCGGGAACGAGCCATACTTGCCCAGCGAGATTGTCCTGTCGCAAAAGTTAGTAGTGCAGGGAGTGGGAATTGACGATTGGCTTACGTATTTGGTACGACCTGTAATACGCGATATGTCTCATTGGGGAGCCGTAGGGCTACCCACGAATTGGGCTGTACTGTCTCCCTGTCCATTGCGTTTGTTGGAGCGAGTAACTATGATTTGCCATTCTTGGGAAGAAGAAAAAACTAAGGTAAGCCAGCCTCACCGAGGTGAGCCCCGCCACGGCCCCCACACTCCGATCTTCACCGAGATCGCGGCAGCAAGGGACCTCGTCTAGGTAAGTAAGGTAATAAGGTAATGAAAAGATTTAGGTAAGTTTAGTATATCTTAGGAGCATCTAAACGCATGCATTATCACGATAAACTTATAGAACAGGAATACACGTTAAATGGCAATTACTTTGAGAATCAAAACTAAATTGAAGGTACTGAATAGCATCATTTGCATGACACCACTGCCTAAGCAGCTGCATCCGCTGCCATCTGTAATCACAAGTCATTCGTCTGTCTATTGGTTTCTTCTACAAAAGACCTACTCCGTAATACTAAAAACTTTCGCTAGTCCACAGAAAACCAATAACAACTTGCAAGACTCAAACCAACCTCTCATATTTGGTGTAAGTCAACATCGCAAAAGACCCGAAGTCTAGGTATCCTTCCATGCTCAAATTCAAAATCTGATGTCAATATCCACTCACGCAAGTCGGTCGTCATGGGCGTTTCGTTCGTTCGTAGCAGATCCAGAGTGTCCGCCAACAAGAGAGGCAAAATAGTTGCAGATCCCGTACCAAGCATAGAGAACCATGCTCATGCTTCCAAAAAGAAAGAGAGGTACAAGAGTATAGGTCGCAAGATCTGTGAGATCAGTTAGCATATGTTCAAATATGGGGCATGGGGGAATACTTACAAACAAAGCCGCCGGACTGCTTGACAATGTTGTACAACTCGTTTCGCATGATGTTCTCTGCGCCCTGCTCCCACTTCCAGGGACCGACCATTCGGAACTTGGTGTTGAAGTTGGAACCCATGGCCCAAGTGTAGAAGACCTTCCAACCTTTCTTCATGACCGAACGGGCCTTGGGCGCAGACCCAATGTCGAGAGCGAGCTGGTAGGCATAGCTCTCATGGTCAACAGCTCGCTTGGTTTCATAGAAACTATAGTTACCTCGAGGGTGGAGACGATAATCGAGGTCATAAGACTCGAGGGCGTTGGAGTCACGGATAGTAGGTACCTCCTTAGGGTAGTGATGCTGGAGCAGGTGAAGAACCCAGAGCTGAGCCTGGAGCTCGGCAAGGGGTGGGATAGCTCCGATGGAAGGACGGACAAATCCCATGTAACCGAGAGTCACATCTCCTTCTTTGTAGATCTCTCGAATGTTGGTCTGAGCGACAGTTGGGTAGTCGTTGTCCAAGAAAGGGAAATCTCGGGTGTAGCCAGTTGCAAAGACCAAGATGTCAGGCTTGAGTTGCTCGTTTGGGAGAGTCGAATCACTCGGAAGCTTGTTGTCGAACTGCATGTTGCCATCTCGGTCAATGCTGGTAGGCCAAGTCATCACATCAATCTTTTTGCCCTTGGTGTCTTCAATCTTGACATTCATGAAGAAAGATCGGATACGGTTGCCCCATGACTGGGACCGCTTGCCGACGCTCATGTAGGGTAGAGCCTTGTCGGACTTGCAGAGGAGGACTATTAATATGTTAGCTATTATGTCTCGGTCATGGAAAAGAGGCGTACTTACTTGAATCCATGTACTTGCGGTCAGGGCTCATCTGGCCAACCCACTGATCAGGACCCTCTTCGGTGCCTGAGATGAACTTGTGCATGTTTTTGATCCAGCTATCGTAGTAATTCCATAGAAGTTGGCTCTTCTGGAGCTTTGGATGCGCGTACGCTGTGTCGAACAGGCTGGCGACAGAGGTGTCGACAGGCTTGTTGGCAGTGGGTGTGGAGCGTCCAAGGGCTTGGGGAATGGGGATGATCTATAAACCGTTAGCTGAATGTTACAATATTAGAGTGATAACATACCTTGGGCGCACAAAAGAAGCCATCGCGATGGCAGAGGGTCACAGTCTTTGCGCCAGAAGTGACAGCGAGATACGCAAGATCCATGCCAGTCTCACCAGCACCCATGATATACACATTGGTGTTTTCACCAAACTGGTCCCGAGACTTGAGACGGGATGAGTGAAGGACCTTGGGAACTCGTTCGATACCCTCGATGCTGGGCATGACCGGGTTGACGTTGATGCCACTGCACACAGCAACGGCATCACACTCCCAATCAAAGGCACCTTGCTTGTTGCGCAGAGAGATGACATGGCCAATATCGTTAGGCCCACGGCGAACCTTCTCAACCTTTGTATTGCGCTCGATCATCGGCCAGAGGGCGAAGTTGGTGGCGTAGTCTCTGAGATATTGAACATAGACTTCGGGGGTAACGAAGTCAGGGGCATTGTCTGGGAGACGAAAGTCGGAGAAAGCAGTGAGATACTTTGAAGAGACAAGCTATGATATTGTTAGTATATGTTTCATAAGGCGAAAGGGATGAGAACTCACCTCAGCGTCTTCATAGACGCGATAGGAGAAAGTGCCGCCGATCTGGGACTCAGCTTCGAAGAGTCGGGCCTCAATAGGAGGGATGGGGAAGTACTCATGGGCATGAGCAAGGAATCGAAGGGTAACTAGTCCAGCTGGACCGCCACCGATGACAGCTACCTTCATGGTTGGTTGTCTTAGTAGGTAGTGATGATACAAAAGAGTTGTCAGAAGGTTATGATTGATAGAAAGTGAGATGGTGATAATCAACAATGAGATGAGATGTTGTGACTGTTGATGTAGAATGAAGAGATAAGTGAAAGGGATTTACAGAGAAGAAGATGGTATTAAGACTAGGTAGGGATGAGTAAATATACTATAAACAATGTTCCTGGTGAATCAGGCTGGACGCTGCCACTGCCAGTGTCAAATGGAGAGTACTAAGTACATGGCGACATGTTCACTCTGGAGTGGAACTGAACAGTTTATCAGTCTAATCCACTGGCACATTGCAATAATATTCATTATTGAAGGGTATCTTATTCAAATTATAGATATTCGGAAATATTACAGACATATGGAAAAGGCTGCAGCGAAAAGTGAGGGCATCGCGAGTTTCGTGTGGTAGTAGATTCTATGGCTTGAAAAGTCCCACGGCTACACGGCTTGAGATAGGCATTTCATGGCACACAACTTTTCAACAGTTTCTTTGAATGTTCGCTCTGAGAACCTTGTGTTGAAACGTTTTTATTGCTCATATGTAAAATGCCTGAACATCCCATGGCAGCGCACTCAATTGAAATCATTGGTGTTCATCCCGAAGACCGTTACACATTACTGTTTGCGAACATTCGTATACGCAATGCCGCACCTATCTCACCTATCTTACCTAAACATTGAATACATTTGATGATCTACAGCCTAGAACATAACTTGTGGCCTTGACTAACTTCCTCCTGGACGAGGCCTCCTATGAAGGGAATCCGCGACCACCAGCTAGAAATTTCCCTAGTCCTTGTTCTTTGTAGCTATTGTCTCATTGTTTACTTTTGAGTCCGCAAAGATTAACAAAGACCCCGTGGGGGAAACAATGGATCGTCGATTCGACGTCAAACTCAATGACCAAAGTCTAGCCACTCGTTCAAGCTTAAAGCTTATCGCGAATTGCACGACGCTTAAATTTCGTATTCCATCGTCTGATCCCTCTTTTTATGTAATGTCTTGCTGTCGTTTCTGCACCAAGTAATCGTTAGGTTATCTCCGTTCCTGCATGTTACCCTTGTTTCGACCTATCGAACTTTCCCAACAAAGTATTCCTCAATTTGGGCCTCAGGAATCAACGCCAAAAGTCCTTCGATGCCATCAACAGCTTCGTTCTTTAGCATCGTCAAACAACTATTGGACTTCTTTTTTGCAAGATGCTATGCATCCTGCAGCCAGCTTTGGAGCCGGGCCGAACTCATCATTTGACTACGACCTATCATCATCGATCACGCAAATGTGCTCTGGATCACTTTACGTTACATTCACATGCAAACCTCGATCAACTTGCGAACTCTGGGGACCATGGAAATCATACAGGCATACACGAAGAGACGGGAACTGGAAATGGGGTGAGAGCCTAGGGAGTCGATTTACTGTTCCTGAGCGACGCGGAGGACATACGGTATGGAACTCGATGGATGGCGCGAGGGATATTCACCTACATCTGTGCATGTGCCACACAATCCGCAGTCTCTCTCCCCAGGCTCAAAGCTCTATGTGAATCTGCTGGGCTATTGTCCCAATATTGAGTCGAAGCGGAAATCTCAGTCACGCAACTGTTCGAGTATCTCAATTACTACCATACACATACCATGGAGTCAAGCTGGGCAGTGGACTTTGGATAAACTTGTGGAAGCAATCAGGGTCAATTCATAGCCTTTCTTCATTACATCAGCTTCGATAAACATCAAGAACGGCTTGTTGTTGAAGCCCTCTCCTCAACCTCACTCTCATTAGCGACGTTGCTGAGGCATCATCGATCCACAAAGCGCCTTTCGACACAACATCTCCTCATTCTGAAGCTTGACATGCATCTCACCGAAGCCTCAAAACTCTGAATGCGTACACGATGGCGGCGTCATCATGTTTCCAACCTCCTCCTTACACATGTGAGATTCAGCAGTGAGATGAGTCCAAGTATTCAGCAAGTGAAATGAGTCTAAGTACAAAAGAGATGGAGGGTCTCTAATGATCAGCCTCACCAAACCTATCAAGTTCTCACCTCATTCGTTACCCTCTCATTTCTGCACTCTGTCGAGTAAGAGATGAGAACGTCCCTCTTTTACGCCCTCAACGGGGCCCTCGGGGTTGTAGCCCACGAGTCGCTTGCCCATTTCAAGATCGAATCCGGTACAGAAGATCACCGCTCTCTTGAAGGATGTTCCAAGGATGGCAAGCACAAGTGGGTTCCAGACCCTGCGACATTTGTCTTCCCTGAGAATGACTACAAGCCCGGTAACTCCTGGGATCTCTGTGTCGGCACATCTCATTGTGCCCCTCACGAGGCCTTGACCCAGGTTTCCTTCGATTTCAAGGACAACGGCATTGTCTTCAACTTCAAGCACATCGACCACTACAAGTACGAAGATGTAGCCGTCTACATCGAGCGTGGTCAGCCTCCCACAGAGGACTCTTTCAAGTATAACAAAAAGAGCGACCACTGCAAGGCCAAGAACGACTACAAGGAGGCCAAGTGCTTGGTTCCCTTCTTCTCCCTCTCAGATGGCGGCTCTTACGGCGACCTCTGTCCCCTCGAGGACAATGGAGGCTGGAGACTTTACATCAAGGTCAAGGCCACCATTTCCCACGGTCACAAGAAGTACGAGCTCTACAGCCGCTCTCCCGATATCAACGAGAAGTACTTCGTTGTCAGCTACACCTGCGCTGAGTGCAAGGAGTAAGTAAGCCCGTTAATCAGTATGTCTCACTCCGCCTAACATTGCTCAGATACAAGCACAAGAAGATCGAGTTGATCGAGGAGAAGGAAGAAGAGGAAGAGGCCGAAGCCGAAGTCGAAGAATCTGAAGAAGAAAAGAAGTATAAGAAGAAGAAGGAAGAGGCTGAGGCCGAGGCCGAGGAAGAGAAGAAGAAGTACAAGAAGAAGAAGAAGAAGAAGGAGGAGGAGGAGGAGGAAGCCGAGGCTGAGGCTGAGGAGGAGAAGAAGAAGAAGAAGAAATACAAGAAGGAGGAGGAAGACGAAGAGGCTGCTGAAGCCGAAGAGGAAGAAGAGAAGTACTGCCCCCGCTTCACCCTATCTTCTCACCCGTACTAATGCAGCTACAGGCATAAGGAGCACCACCATGAGCATTACCACAAGCATCATCATAACCATGGTCACAACCATGCTCACCGTCATGGCCACAGACACGGTCACCTCCACGGTCATCTTCACAAGGAGCATCATCATCATGATCACCGCCATAAGAACCACCATCATGACCCTCATCACAAGGACCCTCATCACAAGGACCCTCATCATAAGCATCATGCCCGTTCATATGATCATCATGACCACCACAAGCACCACGATCCTGGACATTACCATCATGATCACTACGATGGTCACAGGCATCACGATCCCGGACATGACAGTCACCACGATGGTCATGAACATTATAAGCTCCATCACTACTATGATCCCAACAGCCACCGTGACTTCAATGCTTTCTTGGACGAGTACTTCAAGCACTTCGGTTATCACTACCACCACGCTGATCCCGGTCATCACGATGGTCATCACGGTCATCACGGTCATCATCATGGTCACCACGATGGTCACCACCACCATGACCCTTACGAGCACCTCTATGACGAGCATCACGATGGAAAGCACCACCACAATGAGCATCACAACCATCATCATGTTGAGCACCACAACCATCACCACGGTCACAATGAGGCTCACAAGCACCACCACGGTGAGCATCATGATGGATACAACTACCACCATGCTCGCGGTTTGCTCGAGGAAGACGAAGAGAAGCACCATGGCCACCGACATAAGCACCATCACGGACATCACCATGGCCATAACCACAGCCACGCTCATGACCATGTTCACAAGCACCGCCATAAGCACTTTGACGACCATGTCCACTATAAGGAGCATCACGTTTACTATGACTATAAGGATGATAAGAACCACGACGGTCACCATGGTTATGATCACCACGATCCTCACAAGCATCATCATGGCGGCCACCATTATGGTCATCACGATGGCCACCACTACGGCCATCACGGCCATCACCACCATTATCCTCATAAGCACCACTACAGCCATGAGTACGATTACGGCCATTACAAGCGATCTGAGCACAAGGACCCCGTTACTATCTACTACAAGGGAAAGTCCGATCACTCTCGCACTCACATTGATACTTCCAAGAAGGAAAAGGCTTCCAAGAGTGAGCTCGAGGCCGAGAAGCACAAGAAGCTTTTGGAAGAGGCCAGCAAGAAGGACAGGTACAAGTATAAGCACAAGGGCGAGCCTGAGCACAAGCATCACTACAAAGAGGATAAGTACAGGCATGAGCAAGAGCACGGACACAAGTACAAACATGAGCATGAGCATGATAAGAGGTCTGCTTCCGAGCATGATGGTTACAAGTCTGAAGAGGAGGTCAAAGAGGTTTTGAAGGGACACTTCCAAGAGGCTCTCAACAAGTTCTACCATGCTTACTTCGCAAAGAAGTCTCACAAGCACTACGAGCAGGAGAAGCCTGAGGAGAAGCACGACTCTGGCCACTACAAGCACGAGGAGCCTGAGGAGAAGCATGACTCTGACCACTACAAGCACAAGGGGTACAAGCAGGAGGAACCTGAAGAGAAACACCACTCTGGTCACCACGAGTACAAGGAGCACGAACCTAAGCACCACGAGCATGGGGAGCATGAGCCTGAGGAAGAGCACAAGGAGCACCACTACAAGCACCCAAAGGAACATGAGCATGAGCCCACGAAGTACCATCACGATGAGCATGAGGAACATGAGGATGAGCCTGAAGAGAAGCCTCACTACGGCCATCATGAGCAAAAGGAGCATGAGCACGAGCCCGTCGCCGAGTTTGAAAAGTCCTCCCACCACTCCGCCAAGAAGGCGAGCTTGGAGAGTGAGAAGGAAAAGGCCAAACACGAGGCTTTGGAGAAGCTTTGGGATGCTCGCATTACTCATGAGCGCAAGTCCAATGAGAAGCTTTTCTTCATTGAAGTCGGCCACTGGCCTAAGAAGAGCGCCTACAAGCGCTCTCTTGAGTCCAAAGAGGCTACTGAGGTAGAAGTCAACAGTGCCAAGGTCGAGAAGTACATTGAAAACGCCGAGGACAAGATCTTGGACGAAATCGAGGAGGCCATCCTGATCGCTATTAAGAAGGCTGGTGATAACCCAAGCAGCGGAACTATCCTCAAGTACGTCAGAAAGGTTGAGGACGTCATGAAGAGCATCATCGCAGAGAACGTCAAGAAGACCATCGCCCACATCGTCAAGATTGAAGGCGTTGAGGAGCCTGAAGAGAAAACCATTGTTGAGTACCTCGCTCCTGCTATCGCCGATATCATCAAGGCTGCCGACAAGATCTTCGCCAAGACCCTCGAGGCTCTGGGCGATAACCCTTCAGATGAGGAGGTCGAACACGCCGTCAAGAAGGTTCTGAAGCTTCTCGATGAGGTCATCGACAAGGAGATCCGCAAGGCTCTCATTCTGATCTTCGATTTGGAGGAGGAGACAGCTGAGACTACGGAGTACACCAAGCATGGTAAGCACGATAAGCGCTCCGATCCCTATGATGACACCACGGTCGAGAAGGCTGTTGAGAAGACGGTTGAGGAATGGGCTGCTAAGTACGTCGAGGCAGATGAGAAGAAGCACAAGCCCCTGAAGCGCTCCGTGCGATTCGCCCGACTCTACAACTGATGCGCTCCCAAACGAGGGCAAGGCCATCAAGGCTTGAGATTGAATGCATCAATCTGATGCCAGTGTCGCTGGACATGAGAGAACCACTCGGCCTGGGTACATAATAAGGATGCAGTGCTTGGTGCTGTGTCTAGTTGACGGGTCGACGAGGGATTAGGTACATTGTTTAATCATTTAAAATAGCCATTCCTTTAATAAAAAGTAACCTGTCTCTTTCTCTTACATGAGCTGCATATTCAAGATGTGATGATGCTTTACACAGTCTCCAATGGAGGAAGAAGACCTCTAACCTTTGGTCAAAGTGCTAAAGGAAGTCTGATGGAAAGACATCCTAAAACTAAGTGAACTTGCCCCAATTTTACCAAAGTCTTTTGTCATGAAGGAGACAGGTCCAAGTTTGATCTTCTCTAGGTTAGAAGTCACATGTGCAAGCAAACTTATGTGTACAATTTGAAATCATAAATTGGTATATTTTGTATCGTATTCCCAAACGCCAATCAGCATAAAATCATAACAGTTCTATCGCAATCTTTTCTCTAGTTCCAGTTAGGAGCGTATGTGATGAAAGCCATCAAGCAACCTGAAATCAGACCAGCTGTAGGAACAGTGATGAACCATCCAAGATAGATCCATCCAACCATGCGCCAGTTGATAGATCGCCAATCTCCGTTGCAGAGACCGACTCCGACAATGGCACCAGTGATACATTGAGTAGTAGACACAGGCAGCTCTGCAAGAATGGTTACTATATGTTTTTGAAGGGTGTTTGGGGGACAACTTACTAAGACGAGTGGCCAGGATGACAGTGATGACAGAGCCGAGTTCCATGGAAAAGCCACGAGCAGGAGACATGAGAGTCACACGGTTACCCAAGTTGCGCATAATGTTATAGCCATATGTCCAGAGACCGATGACAATACCAGCACCACCGAAAGCAAGAATCCAAATGGGAACTTGCGCCTTGCTTCCAGGGACTGTGCCGGACTGCCAGATCTGGTAGATGGAGGCATAAGGACCGACAGCGTTGGCAACATCGTTGGCGCCGTGGACGAAAGAGGCAGAGGCAGCAGTCATGACTTGGAGGAAAGTATACAGGAACTCGGTGCGGTTGTCGAAATGTTCAGCACGGGCGTGGATCTCTTCAACATCACCGGCAACAACAGACTTCTCGCTCTGGGAGCTGACAATATCCTTATCGACGCCGTGGAGAATGGCAAACTTGAAAGCCCACCACATGAAAGCTCCAGTGTACCAAGGGGCATCAGGCTTGGGTCCAACCATGGACTTGTGCTGGTGAGGGTTGACGGCAGCTTCTTCGGCAGCTTGCTCAGTGACAACCTTCTTTTCATTGCCAGCGGCCTCAAGGTCCTCACCAAGGGCAGCAGCACGTTGAGTGCGACGCTCCTCAAGCTCCTCGCGGGTAAGATGACCCTCATAGAAGTTGCGGACGACACCCTGGAAGTTGTCGGGTGTGGGAGGGACAGGACCACGACGGAGGAGGAGAGGGCCGAGGAAGATGTGGTAAGCCTTGAGCTGCCAATCCTCCTTGATGACGATACGGTACAACCAGGGGACGAGGAAGATGGCCATGAGAAGACCCCAGGCAGCACCAGCAGCGACAATCACACCAGGGATTTGCTCCTCAGTAAGGTTGACCTCATAAGAGCCACCCTTCCAGATGAGAAGCATGACGATGAGTGAGGCAGTGGCCCAGAAGTAGAAGGGGACAAGAATAAGACCCTTGATAGCGGGACTCTTGCGGAGGAGGACGCAGTATTTTGTGAAGAGGAAGATGGCTGCACCGAAGATACCGGAAAGCATAGGGGCAATGATCCAAGCGAGGAAGACCTGTGAGTTATGAGTTAGTGGATATGAGTGTGAGGTGGTGGTTGAGTACTGACCTGAACAACACCTTGCTGGATATCCAGAGAGCCGTCCTCCTTGTAGCCAACCCAAGTAATACCAGAGCCGCCGAGGGCACCAACACCCATACCCAAAACACCACCAAGGATAGAATGGGTAGTAGACACGGGGAAACCGAAACGGGTAGCAAAGGTGAGGTAGCTAGCAGAAGCAACAACAGCGCAGACCATACCCAGCATAAGAAGAGCAGGGCTATCGTCAAAGGCCTCGACATCAACAATCTTTGTTCGGATGGTATCAGCCACACGGCCACCAACACCAAGAGCACCAGTGAACTCCATGATGCTAGCACCGATCATAGCCTGGATGTAGCTGATAGATCGGGAAGACACCGATGAAGCCCACGAGTTGGCGACATCGTTAGCACCGATGTTCCAGGCATCGAGGAAGGCAAATATAGTGCCTACCGCGAAGAGGTAGTCGTACTGAGCGAAGACTGCCATTTCAGCGGTGCAGTACGAATAGAATGAAGAAGTTCAGAAGGAAAAGGGAGGATGTGTGAGGGATCTGGAGATTTCAGCTTTCTACGAGACATTTTCATCGTATATATAAGTTTTCTTCCAGCTGGTGGAGAAGAGAAAGAATTGTTCTACGTGGGCTAAGGAGATACTCACACGCCCCCCAAGGAAGAGAAAAGGAGCCAAGACAAGACATCGCCAAGACGATTCCACCGAAGAAAAGGACCTCGAGCTAGGACTAACATCAAAGATCCCTGAGTTGCCACAGAAATTCTTGTACGCCAAGAGTCAGATCAACAGAGTGCGAGTGTGACTGCGTAACACAGAACAGGGCTGGAGCATGCACGAACCAGCTCTACAGCAAGCAATTGGCTTTTCTTTGTCAAACGGTAGCTGTACATCCGAGAGGCATAGAAGAAACTGGAGACCCTTCTCCACTCTAAGAATTAGTTAAGCTTACCTTAAGCTTGTGACTAACCTTGTTTCCAGTGCTAAAACGTCTCAGGCTGTAACTGGCGATCGCGGGACAGGAAGAGGTGATGGTTTTGGGAAATAGAGCACACGACACATGGGCTGAAGGGGAAATACGATGGGTTTGAGCTGTGAGAGGAGTGAGCATCCGACGTGATTCCTAATGCGTCACCGACGTCTGAGATGGTGATGGAGATGGCTAATGCTGGGGAGATGTATGCCAAGCTGTAGGCGAGCCATGGCTTGACGAATCCTGGAGGGGAAACGAGCTGGGGGAGCTTGTGATGATCATAAGAGATGGCAAAGGTTGAGTGAGCTTGAAAGCTTTCTGAACTCAATTGCTAAATTTGGGTAGCTAAGCTGTTCCTCAGTAGACAAGCTCTTCGCTCCTTTGAAAGAGCTCAATGCCTCTTCGTTTCTCATCCGTCGAGACTCGACGAACCTCAGCTTGGAGTAACCCCTCGTGCGCTTCAGCACAGACACGCGACTCGATACTCTTTGCAGCCAAAACCTCCAAACCTCGAAACACACAACGAAGAAGCGGCCAATCAAACAGGCACCATGCGTTCAAAACGTAGTCGGTGCACTAGACGAGAAATGCTGCAGGCAGGGATCATGATAGACGGACCCTCAACTTTATCGTGGATAAAGCCAAGGAGCTTGTTCCCTTTTGTGCTAGATCTGCGGGTATTGTCCGAACCAAGCTTTCAATGCGACGAATAAGAGGAGAGGATCTCTACACGTGTGAGATGTCAATGCAAGACTGGCTACTGGGACTGCATTATGTTTTCATGGTGGGGAGAGAGATGGAGAGGCAAAGAGAGGATATTCTCGGATGATTGTATCGGTATCCGAAAAGAGGACATCCCACGCGAGAATATGGTCTGTGAGGTTGGTTATGAGACAATTGCTACGGGGACTTGTTCTCATGTGTCAACAAGGCAATAAGACAGCATTCTTGGCGTAAAGCCGGGACCTGGGATTTCCATCGATTCCAGGTTCTTCCTTGCCACGGTAAATTTAAATCAGTGCTCAGAGACGTTGCCATTGACCCACTCGTGATCTTCACGGAGTTGAGGCGAGTCAATATGGAGCACTGGCTGCTTCACAAGCAGAGGTCAACACTATGAATAGCTCATCTCTAACAGTTATATGAATGTTGAGTAGCGATTTGGTAAGATATTGAATGTTTCTCAAGATATGAAACCGGGAGATAATAAGCTTAGAATTAAGGTATCGGCAGTTAACGTCCCGGTTGAGATGCAGGGTAGGATCTCGGGATTTTGAGTTGACGATAAAAATAAACGTGAAACGGTAAAGCTTCGACCTCTGTTGACGATCTTATAGTTTTTGAAACGGTAACTAAATGCTTGACTGTCTGTGTTTCTTGTGGTTGATATGTCACTGCGTTTTCTGTTTCATCGGCACGAGGCGAGTATATCACCGCAGGGATAGTTGTTGCAGATACTCACAGCTTGGAGTACCTATTGGATTGAGAGCATCTGAGGTCAGTGACTGATTGACTAAGTAACTCAGCAGTCAGACTCTAATGGAACGTTTGGTCTCTACCTAGGTATGCTAGATATCTAGAAACACTTGAACTGGATCTTGACTTGGCCACGTGACTGCTTGCCGCTTCGGGAGTTGCTCAGTCCGTCTCTAATTGGCTCGGCCAGCACAGCGCCGCTAGCCACCCCACAGCTGCTCCACCGAAAAATTTCGACCCCATCCACCAAAGCCTGACTTCGTGACACATGAGTTCTATTACCACACGATTCTGCAACAAACCACAAGCGTAATTGGTTTAGTGGTAAAATTCTCCGTTGCCATTCGAGCAGCGTCGGGGAGCCCTGGGTTCGATTCCCAGATTACGCATTTCTTTTGCCGTTTCTACGTCTTGGGTGACTATTTCTTTTTTGGAAACTTGTTATTCTGACTACTAACTACAACACTTTGAAAGAGATTACATGTATTACGCGCGTGCAGTCATATCCTTCTCCTCGTGCTGTGTGCCCTGATTCTTCTCCTCATCCAGAGTTCGCTCTCCAAGACCAATGTCTGCCTCGTAGAAAACGTCAACAACCTTCTTGTAAGAAGGCACAAAGTTGACAGCAATTGGGTATGACCAGGCTGCAACGAAGAACATCATGGGTACGACCATCGAGATACCAACGTCATGCATATCTGCAACAGCTCCTGTCAGGGGAGGCACACAGGCACCGCCAATGACACCAGCAATGATGAAACCACTTCCTCGCTTAGTATGGCGACCAAGACCCCTCATACCCAAAGCAACAATGGTGGGGAAGCAGATAGACTCGAAAAAGAGAACGATGTAGAGGAATGATACACCAGCGGTTCCGTGGTGAACGATAGGCGGTCCGATAAAGACAATGCACATTGTCAAGAACACGAAGAAAACCTTTCGCGGTTTGCAGAACTTCATCAAAAACGTTCCGAAGAAGCGGCCCACGGTAAAGGCTGCTTGTGCGCCGGCGAAGAGCTTAGCCCCCATTGAGTCTGACGTTCCTTTGCGCATCTCAGTCGCGTAGTTGATGAAGAAACTCGCGATGGCAACTTGCGCACCGGTATAACAGAACTGAGCGAACGAAGCATGGAAGAGCTTATACTGTTTATAGAAGGGCTTGTCATCGGCTTCTGAATGTGTCTCTTGAGCTTGCAAGGCCATGTCTGGAAATTGTTAGTGATGGTCGTGCTGGTGCAGGGGATTCAACGTACCAGCGTCTGTGATTTCTGGAATCTTGGAGACGTAGAAGAGACACGCTAGGATCAAGACAAAGACGGCGATGGCGAGGTATACCCATTGCACGTTGGCGAGCGCCGCATTATCGTCGAGATTGTTGAAGAAGACATATGAGCCGAGAACGGGAGCAATGACGGTGCCGATACCGTTGAAGGCTTGGGAGATGTTGATGCGAATTTCCGAGTATCGAGGAGGACCACAAACTATAGATATTAGAGGCGAACATAAACTGGGGATGACTCAACATACCAGTGATGAATGGGTTAGCAGCAGTCTCAAGAGAACCAAGTCCGTTTCCGATGATAAAGATGGACATGCAAAACCCAGCAAACGACTTTGCCTTGATACACGGAATAGCAATCAACGCGCCAACAGCATACAAGCAAAGACCCCAGATAAACACAGCCTTGTACGAATAATGACGAAGGATCCACGAAGCGTGTCCCAGCGACGCCAGAGGATAAGCACTGAAACGACCATCAGCCCTACTATAACACCCGCCTTCGATGCAGGTATACATACCCAAAGTACGCAGCCTGAAGACCTGCCGATCGCGCACGATCGATATGCAGCACCTTTTGAAAGTGCTTGTTCAGCGTATCAAGGAGTCCATAACTGAAACCCCAGAGGAAGAAGAGAACAGTGACCAGCGCAATAGGCCAGATGGATTCTCGCAGGGTAAGTTCCGCTGCTTTGGTGACTTTCTTATCCGAGACCTTGAGCGATCTCTCCTTGAAGAACTTTTTGGCGCCCATTTTGAATGTATTACGAGGAAATGAAGAACTGCAAGACGAAAGGGGAACGAGCAAGCTTATTTACAGTTTTCTTTTATCGCCTCGAGCAAGGGGGCGGGCGTAACACATTGACCGTCATAGAAAGTGTGGCATCACGGTTCTACTGCGCTGTAACCTCATGAGGAAAAGACTCCAGTAGCTTGAGGATGTTTGTTGGAGAAGAATCTGGGGGTTTGCGGGGGAAGGGGGAGAAGGAGTCTGAAAGTGGTTTAGTTGATGGAGTGATAAGCATGGTTTATGGTTGTTTTTGGTCGGGGACATGATTCAGGTTTTTGAGCCATTCCATCCATCCATGGGGATCGTTGCAATGATGGACCGAGCGGGAGGGCCGAGGATACTTTGAGTGATACTTCAAGAAGAGTTACAGAGATAAGCGTTACTTTGATCTCTGGAGCTTTGATGAAGGCAGATGTATAGTAAACATTGCTGTTAAGTGATGTTGTTGATGCAATTACTCCAACTTCATAAGGATTCATCTGCCGAACGTGGCTGGCAATAGCGTCAATCCCCAACGGCACTCTCCCTCGGCAAGTCCCCGTCATGTTCTCTTTTAGTTAAATTACAATCTCCTCCTTGATCTCCTCAATCCCCAAGAAAGAACTCGGGGCAGAACGTGTAATGTAACACAAGAGCTAAATCCTCCGCTCGTGATACGCACGCAACTTACGTGCATAAAGACCTTCTTATTCAGGCTATTTTCATGTCTATCATCGGACTATTTTCCTTGTAGTCTACGCGCTCGGTTTGGTCAACCCACATGCCGAACGGTAATTTACTTGAGATGGCCAATCGCATTACTTTGTTGGTTGTGAGGAAGTTTGTTAAAGTGCTGTGTCTCAGGAGGAGGTGAGACAAGGGGACTTGAAGGTTTGACGTGGCCTAGGGGAGGGAGGAAGGAAAACTCAAGGCCTTGATATCAAGTGACAAAAAGGCTTCAGTTAATTGAGCATAAGTTTGGGATATCTTTGCTGAGTTTATTTCGGCACCTTATGTCAAGGTCCGATATTTTCCTGCTCCCTTTGGGCGGTGAATCGTTGGTTGCAGTGATGTTGTATCAGAAGGCTACAGGTTAAAGTCTATTCACTCCCCTGACCATGTTCGGGAAGCGTTCTAGGCTTGTCACTCATACGAGAATTATCTTGGAGACTTACTCACGCAGCATCACAAAACCTTGACAGTGCATCATGCATACTGCCACCAACCAGTCCGACAGCTCCCTATGTGCACTCGGTTCATCTCCACTTCCCGGAATGTCAACATCGGAAAAGGTACAGATACAATGCACAGTTGAACCAGTCTCTGGGGTGCAAGTCGTGTACTTCGCATGCTCCTGCATTGACGTTAAGATAGCTCAGACCTTGGTGTTGATATCATCGTCGTTAGGTTTGATCTGCAACTGGCAGTTTTCGAGGAAGAAGAAAAGGCACGATCGTGGGAGGCTTGCTAGCATTGGCGAATCGTCTGTTTTCTCAGCCCAAAGAACTCGACGAACAGCTTGCACGACCTCCCTTTTCAGGTCTGTGTGCGTAGGGCTGGCTGCTTTGCTGCGTACAGTTTGTCTGCATTGAACTGGGTAAATGAGTCTAATATGGAGTTCAGATACCTGACGTCGTCGGTTTCTTTCCAGAGGCGATAATTGAAGATACAATCCTTGGTTATCTTGACAGCGTGCAAGTGTCCATCTCTGAGTCCACAGCCAACGGACAGCTTTGCCTGTGGTTGGATGTACTCGCTAATGCGAATGAAGGCTCGCATTGCGTTTTGACTGCTGTCCAACTCTAGCTGCTTGTTCTGATTGTCGTTCTTTATTTCGCGATAAACCCGTCGGTTGGCATTTGCCTGGTTCTTCGCCAATGACCAGTCCGACTTCAAGGTATTGGTCGGCCTTGCCGAGTGGCATGAGTTCGCTTTCGATAGGGAGACGCGGGCGTAAGCCTTTCTGGGGACCATCATCTTCGACTAGGCGCATCGGCATTCGCTCACCAGGAATAGTCGTAGCAATATCTGGTTCGTAAGGCCAACCACCGTGGGCTCGTCGGGTGGGAAGACGAAATTATCTGCTCTGCCTACCGATGGCGATGTCATGACGGGCGGCATCCTGCTGCGAACATTGGAGTACGATAGTCTTGAGAAAGAATCATTAAGCGGGAAAAAAAACAAGTATCGTCTTCGCGCTTGCAGTGCAACACACCGATGGTAAAGCGTCGCATACTGACAGGATGCAGATGGTGCTGTGTGTTGACTGAGGTGATGAATAGAATGAAATGAAGGATATAGGCTAGGAGAGATGAAGGAAACTTAGGACCTTAATCCTTTATAATGAAGAGCCCTCGATAATTTAGTATAAGTTTAGGATACCTTTTACTGAGATCGCACGCATGGGAATAGCAACGCAACATTAGGAATGAGTCAATAGTTTCTTATAATAACAGTAGGGCTTAACATGAAACTCACTCACACATTATATATATATCCTCGGGCCTGGGTTTGATAACATCCGCTGTGCTTTCTCATGGTCTAAAGCGTCGTAGATTCTGGGATAAATGAGTAAGTAACATTATCCAGGGATGCACTTCAACGAATTCATGAACGGGATGTTCGGGTATTAGACATATGAACAACTACAATATTTTGAATACAAAACTGTCGCAGATGTGAAAAAGTCATCTTGTTCACTCAGCGTCACAAAGCCTTAAACCGTGAACATCAATACTACATTGGCAGAACATCAAACACAGCTGTCGTGCAACACACTTATTCACTTGCATGTTCAGCCAAAATCATCTCAAAATTCTACAAATCCACCATCTTTCCCTCCTAACAACTTCAACCATCTCAAGAATCTGGCGCTTCAATGTACAGGCTCCAAAGTAAGGTAAACTAATTAACCAACTGACATCATGCCTTCCACCCAGGAAAACGAGACCAAACTCATCGCTAAAGCGAAAAACATCAACCAAGAAGACCTCATCAACATTTCCGCCGACGCCGCAACGATCGAGGCTTGCTTCACCCTCATCGCCATGTCCCGCGGCACCCATAAGATCAAGCAACACTGCCAAACCTCCGGTTGCAACAAGTTAGTCAAGACTTCTTTCTATTGTAAATCCTGCCAGTCTCATGCTCGTTCTCGTGCTCGTGCTCGTGCAGATTCCCATAAGCACCAGTACTCGACTCGATCCAAGACTCGAAAGAATTAGAATCGAATTAATGCTGACGCGATGTAGTCTGACAGGTGAGCTAGTAATCCGACCTAAAACGGATGGCTGATCCATCGGCGTTTGAGAGAGGTAAGGAGTGTGAAACTCTAGAAATAACAGCTGTTTCATCAAAGGGGCAGGCGAAAGAACCACCAAAAGAGTAGTTAGAACCAATAATAAAGTGTTTCTTTTAGTACGCGCTGTGTCAATAGCACAAGTGAATCTATCTGTAACCCAATTCCCCAAACTCCAAAACTATGTACCGTTCGCTCTTCGTCCACCTCTAGTACTCCTATCAACATGTCTCTTAAGAACCTTCCTCGTCTCCACCAAACTCCTCTTATGCTTGCTCTTCGCCTTGCCCATCGTCATAAAGATATTCTTGTTGCGCTGCTTCTCCCTATTACTCGTGCTCTTGCCCTGGGCCTGCATCTTGGACTTGCTGATAGCCCGCGTGCTCTTGTGCTCCTCGCGGTCTGGCTTGCCCTCCTTGGCGAGCGCGACACGCTCTTCCTTGGTGAGCTTGCGGAGACGCGCGGGCGCTTCGATCTGCTCGGCGGTGAGACCGTCGTCGCGGTGGCGGTCTTCTTCTTGCTGGCGCTTGCGGCGGCTGCCCATTGCTTTGTCGATGGAGGCGGACATGCGGAGTTCTTGGAGTTTGGCGAGATCGGCGGGTGTGAGGATCGTTGTGGTGGCGAGCTTGGAGATGCGGTCGATTTCGGCCTCTTTCTCCTCAAGAGCCTTCTTGGTCTTTTCGTCCATAACAGGTTCTTCGTCTGTCTTTTGCTTCTTTGACGCAGGCTCATTTTCGTCATCCTCCTCATCAGAAGAGTGATAGACATTAATCCAATCACCAGACTCGCTGCTGTCATCAGAAGCAACCTCCCATTCGTCAGACTTGTTTCCTTCATCCTCCTCATCAGTAGCAGCATCCTCAGGAAGACCCCTGGCAAGTCGCTTCTTCTTCTTTTCCTCTTCCTTCCACTTCTCCAGAAGCTCCAGGCCTTCAATACCGCCGACATCCTCTTCACCAAACTTGCGCTGGGCCTGGAAACCAGCCTTCAGGTTGATAGTAGCATTCTTGCCACGGTCTCGCTTCTTGAGAAGCTCGGCACCGACCTCTCGGTACAGTGACAAAAGACCCTTGGCAGCCATCATAACACCCTTATCCTTGCTCTTTCGGTACTGGACCAAATCTTGTAACAGAGTATCAGTCATAGCCAGGGGTTGACGAGCGCAAATCTCGCGAATAGAGTTCAGACCAGCAGCTGCGACCTCGGCAGCCGAAGCTTCTGAGACGAACTCGTTTGCGATCTTCTGAATCAGGGGCTCCAGCACATCAGGAGGCACCAAGTTATGGACTGCCTGCGCCAATGAAGCCAGGAAGGAAGTAACAGACTGTTGTCGAGGGGTAAGGAACTTGATGAACCAGGAGTAGAGCGCCACGATAGTCAACTTGTGCAGACCAACGAGTCGGGTAACGAGTTGTGTCACTAGAATCTTCGTGTCAAGAGATAGCTTCGCCTTGGTGTTTTGTAAATGTTTCGAAAAGAGCTCCTCGGCAAAGTTCTGGGGGTCGTGGAGGAGGTGAAGAGCGGAGAAGTTGAGAGGATGAGGCTTTGTCTTCTTACGCTCAGCGCGCTTGACTTTTTCGACAGCCTTGTCGTACTGCTTCTTCGACTTCTTGGTCTTCTTGTTGATACCCATCTGATGCTTGACCTGGCTCAGATCAACCTCCTCATCACTGCTCTCGTCCTCAAGTTCCTCACGCTCCTTGTCTCCACCCAAGAAGAAGCGAACAGCGCCGACAACAACCTTCTCGTTGTCGGACAGACATGCCTCCTTCATGACATCAACAGGCTTCGCATCGGTCCAGAACTGTCGCTTCCACATCTCGCGGGTGAGCTTGATGGCCCAGATAGCTCGAGGAGAGGATCGATCGGCGGTAACGAGGTTGTAAAGAACGGTCTGAACGGTTCGGTTGAGAGGGTGGTTGATAGATTTCGTGTTCGAGTTTCGCAGATCGCTCAAGATCTTCTGGAACAGAGTTTCACGTAGAGTTTTGCTGGGCGACGATACGAGGATGGGGAAAAGCGTGGTGAGGACGCTGGTCGAGTCGATAACTTCCTTTCGTCGCAGCAAGACCAGACTTCCCACGATCTTCTCCCGCAGCTCAGGGTGCAGAATGACATGGTGCTGTGTGAGAATAGACTTCAGATCATCGGGGAAAGTAGCAGTCTCTTCCTTGTAGCAATCGGCGACGTGAGCGATTAGATCGATAATGTTGTGGAAAGACTCGACAGAATCGGCTGTCGCAGTGCCAGGAGAGACCAAAAAGATCTCGCGCTGGGCCTCATATTGTTCCCACTGCTTCAAGAACTCCTCCTTGTAAGATCTAGCGTTTCGTATCAGTATTTATTCGCAGTGTCTAGAATTTAGGGACGTACTTGGGATCGCGACGGATTTTTTGTTGCAGACTCGCGCTGTAGAAAATGTCAGTGAAGGGTCAAAAAAAAGCGGACTTGTTTCGCAATTGACGTACAAGTCAGCATCGAGCTTCTCGAGCGCAGCGACCTTTCGTTTGACCATTGCGACGTCGAGGCTCTCGCTGTTGATCCTGTTGATGTAGAGCGGGAGGGTGGGGGATTGGTCCCTTGAAACTTTGTCTGCAAACGAAGAAAATTTGGGATATTTTCTGGCTGATAAGATAAGCTCATCCCACGCGGAATTGGACCGCGGTTCTAGGCCTCAACTTTCAACGCTTGAGACAGAAACACAATTGTAAGTTTAAAAAAGGGAATACCAGAGAGACAATTAAATAGAACAAAGCATTTAATCCAGACGTGCTTGTTATATGCAAGTTGTTGATTTGGTTTAGAGGACTAATACTACTCGACATCTACTCTGATGTCCCACATCAAGATCAGAGCAGCTCTTCAAAGCTAAATAGGTACTCATATATTCAAAGTTTACCTAGACTGTTAACCTCTTATATTATCCTTATGATGGGTTTTTTATTATACTCAAGTTTCGGTATAAGCTTCGGTAATGTGGATGGAAATCTCGTCGAGGTTGGCCTAAATCTCCCTAGTACCTCTGCCGATGTTCCTGTATGACCAACCTCAATTGTCCGTAAACATCATGCTGCAACTATAGCGTCTGTCTTCCTTAATTGTGCTCGCCCAAAGAGCAGTGATTGTGATTGATGTGTGAGGGATGATGATTGGTCACAAGGAAGGAGAGGCAGTTCATGAGCTGAGAGAGTGCTAAGTGCAAGTTTTACCCGTTTCTACCTAGATACCCTATGATCACAAGGTGATCTCAAGATGACACCAGATGAAAGGCATCGATCATCGTCAATCAAACCATTTGGTGGTTCTATTTTTGGATAAGGTATAGATGGGCGGCACGTGGGGGCCTCGTGGGTTGGCATGATGTGAGGAGAAGGAAGGTGCGGTAGCCAGATGCTCAGCCTTATTACAACATGTCATGATGAACATTGTCAATTCAAGTCTAACAGCGATTTTATAGTTGAATAGTACTCTGATAAGTCATTCTTGAATAATAGAAGACTCGGTTAATACCATTCCCTTTAATTGGCCCTTAGAGCGGCCCCATTGGTGCGAGTTGCGAATAGCTTCACATATCAGTCATGATGATCAGACAAGTAGATATAAGAGTCCACAAACTCCCAGTCTATGATTTCAGCGTAAAAAGAGACTATTATACAACCTTTCGGCGGGGTATCACCCGTCTGCTGCCCATTAATGCGGAAAGGTATCATAGGCAAACATGAGTCTAACACGAGCATCCCCCCTCAACCAAAAGATCACTTTTTTGTTTCCCAGACAGCGAGAGCAAATCTGGACGTCATCCGTAAGCTCCTGCCAAGCTGTTTTGGCATTAACAGCAGCTGTTGTTACAAGTAGGCCCAGCTCTTGGGCAATACTTGGGCCACACTCCCCAGACTTCTTATATCACCTCTCGCACCCCGCGAATCTTTCTAGATGTGTTTAAACGCGCTTAAGCAGCGATTTCTACACCTCCTGTTGCGCCCATGGCCTTTAAAAATGCGTTAAAAATCATGTCCGGAGCTGTTAAGGGGGTTGAAATTGACATACCTTCTTGAGATCACCATAGATGGCGAACTGACCGGCGGTGAGGGTACCGACCATGAAGAGACGGGCACCAATACCGGAGTAAGAGCCGCGGAGACCGAGCTCCTTACCAATCTTGACGAGACGAGAGACAGTGCCCTCACCGGGAAGACCCTGGGTCTTGTTGATCTTGGAAAGCATGGTGTCGGCGGGCTGAGAAACAATGGCGGCGGCGAAACCGGCAATCAGACCAGAGCCAAGGTTGGCAACGGTCTGCATACCGTCGGAGAGGTCCTTCTTGGGGAACTTGCGGAAGACAGCCTCAGAGACCTTCTCGTAGACGACGAACTTGGCCATGGTGTAAGGGATCCTAAGTGGGAAAAGTCAGCTTGCCGAAGCTCAGTTGAGTGGTATACCAGTGGGAAATACTCACTGCTTGAAGAGAATGGGTCCGAATCCGGCGTAGAGAGCACCGACACCCTCGTTCTTGACAATCTTGCCGAAGCCAGAGACGAGACCGCTGGCGTAGGTAGGCTCAGAGACGAGACGGATACGGGTGGCCTCAAGAGGGCAGAGGGCGATATCGGCGAAGAACTCAGCGGTGGCGGAAGAGGCGAGGTAGACAGCAGTTCGGTTCTTGGAGGCGGTCTCGTAGCCGAGAGCATCAATCCACTGCTGCTTGAAGAACTCGTAACCACCAAACTTCAGGGCACCCTGGAGGAAGTAACCAGCAAAGGTAGGGCCGGCACCAGTAAGGAGAGCACCAGCACCCTCATTCTGGACAACCTGGCGGAAACCACCAATGAGACCGCGGTTGTAGGTAGCGGGGTCGAGCTGGATACGGGTCTTGACGCTGTGATTTCAGAGTCAGTATACTTTGTTCTTCCGGTTCAATTTTGCTGCGCTTTTGCTTCTCCATCATGGCTATCAAGGTTTTGCAGTACTGAAAAGTGTCCAATTCGGGGTTCCCAATTGAGTTTTCTCCGAGACAACCCGCACACAACCCTCTCAAGCAATTGACGACGAAAAACTCAGCGCAGAGGCGATTCAAACATACACATCGACGGGGGTGAGACCACCGTGGGTGACGGAACAGCAGACAGCACCAGCAAGGGCGAATCGGGAGTAGAGAGCAAGACCAGTCTTCTTCTCGGGGGTCTCAGCCTTGATGTTCTGGACGACGGCGTCGACCTTGGTGGAACCGGTAGAGGCAGCCATTGTGAATGGTAATGTGATCAGACGTTTACAAAAAAAAGACTGAGGGGAGATGGTGGAGTGAAAGAAGGAGAGGAAGAAGGAAAGGGAGAGAGCTTCTGGTGTTTTGAGTGACTTTTTTTTTTTTACTTGGTCCCGCGGCGGAGCAGCTGGGGAAAGGGAAAAATAATGCCTCCTTTGCCATGGATTTTTTTAGAGCTCGGGAAGACTCGGATAATCGGCGCCGGCGAATGCACGGACCGGGCCAAGGGGAAGATGCTACGCAATTTGTGTCCGTTAGGTAACGAAACAGAGGCTTTTCGCACTCATGATGCCCCCATATCATGCCTATCCACTGGCTCACAGCGACCAACAGAGGTCATGAAGACCCGGGGTAACAATATAGATTGGGGAATGTGCCCCCTGTTTAGCCTCCCAGAAGCAAAGTTGGCCAGTGACGTTATTCCAAAGACCGCTCTTTCAGTGTAATCACCATGCTACAGTCTGCAACATAACCTGATAACTGACTGACATTTCTCATACTCCGCCAAGACCTAAGGATCAGTGACTTTATAAATCTCTTCATCTGACTCTCACAAAATAAAGACAAATACCAGATGTTGGTGAACTCTCACACACTGAGCTCCCCGAGAATTCCTCGGGGCAGACCCACCAGTAACTAACCGTTGCTCGCCAACGTGTCCACGGCATTGGTTGGATAAGACAAAGAAAGACAAGCAAGTTTTTTTTCTTCCTTGCGTGCTTGTTTACTTTATTACCGGGTCAGCCAATGGATATTGCGCGATAAGCAATATCTCCCTGCTTGACTCGGTCTCGGAGGTTAATCAAGATCGCGACAGTGCGTTGGTAATTCGACGTCATACCCTCATGAAGACGATATTCAGGTGAATGGCAGACTCTGGAGAATGTCAAAGTTTTCAATGCCTTCATAAACAGATTTTTCTCAACATTTCCTTTTCTGTCTGGCAGCCACTTCGGCATGCATCAAACCTGTAATGCAGCCCTGATAGCCGCATCTCAGATCAATCGCCGATTTCACCATGTTCAGCCAAGCTTAACCTTGTTAGTTTTCCTTATCTCCGATAAGGATCTTACTGCCAATATCAATGTCTCCTTTGTCTTTCGGTCAAAGAATATCGTAAATAAGTGTCTTTCTGAAATCAGGTCATGGCATCTTGTCAATTTATATGAGCGCCTAAATCTATCACTCTTTCCCGAGGTCAATTGGTGTCAAGGGAGTTTCCTGATTCGGATAATGAATCAACATGATTGGCTCAGTTGTACACGGTGACGTCGTTGAGGCTATTCGCAGAGCAGAGCACCATCATCTGTAGCTCTGCTTATGTTTGAAGCTCGTTTTGCAACACATGCCCATTGTAGAGATGATGCAAGATTATTTGGAGTCGTCATAAATCATCAATGTTCAGTATCTTGCTATCGTAGATCCCTTATTCCCTATCATTCTTCCCATCCCGATCAAACAGCTTCAAGACATTCTGATTATCATAAGCCGTCACCAAATCCAAAGTAGACCGCCCATCAACATCCTCCGCCAAGGGATCAAGTCCCTTGTCCATAATAGCCTTGAACAAATCCTTCTTCTCGTCTGCCATTTCATGAAGAATAGTTCTCTTCTTATCATCTCTCACCGGCCAATCCACCCCCAATCCATCCAACCAACCCATTACCTCGTCCACATTATCATCATCATAGCCTCTCATGGCAAAGAAGAACGCTGGTGTCTGACCAGCATTGTTGCGCGTATTGACATCAAGTCCCAAATTCAAGAAGCGCTCGAAGGGATCCCGAGTGTGACCTCCGTCATAGCAGAGACATCCAAAGAGACCAGCGGCAAGGTAGTGGAGAGCATTGTTTCCGAGAGCATCAGTGGCAAGCATATCCGCACCTTGTGTCATGATATAGTCAAGCCAGTCGGGCTCAGTTTGATCAAACTCCCCATGCGCCAGCGCAGCTAGGCCATAGTGCAGCGGTCGATACCCGTCAGCATCAGCCTGGTTAATGAGAGCCGGTACAGCGTCCCCTAGATCCTTGAGCCCTTCCAACTTGTCATCATTGAGAGCTCGAGATCCGAGTAAAATATGTAATGCGTTTCTGCCGAAATTATCCACTGCATAGGCATCTGCCCCTTTGTCGAGCAGGAGTCGTAGAGGTAAATAATCTTCTCTGCCACCCTTAGGTCGTCTGCTTGACACTCGCTCGCAAGCAGCCAAAAGAAGAGTTGCTCCAGACGCATCGCGGAACTCCTTATCCAGATCGGCTAACTCTAAAATCGGCCCATAGACACGCTTTCCTTTGAAGATTTCGTGCGCTACTACCCTTTCAGCCATAAAGGGTGGTCTGAAAATGTGAGGACTTTTGGCATAAGGGATAAACTCAACCGCAGAATCCTTCTCGTGCCATGCATGAGTCGCTATAGCCATTGGTAAAGAAGGTCTGTTTGGCAACCGAACCTTTTCAACGATGACTAGACATTTGGCATACGGACTGAATCCAGCTCCTAGTAGAGCTTCCATCATCTGTTTGGCAGCGGCATCACGATCGAATTCGAGGCCGCCCCGAATCGTACCCAGTGCGGAGCTTGCCAAGAGCAAAAGATGACCTTGACGTATCATCTGGGCTTCCTGGGGATTCGTATCAGGATCCAGCTGCTTTGCGTAATTCAATGTCATCTCCCAAGACGCTGCAAGGGAGGAAGACTTTTCGCCAGACAGCAGAATGCTCAAAATGTTTGGGTGCTTGGACTCAATCGCAGAAAGGATGGTGGTTGGACTGACTTCAGCTCCATGGCCGACTAAGAGTCGAATAAACTCTTCCCGGTGTGCTGCTTTGTTCAGACATCCATTCCCCTCAGAATCGACGACGTTCACGTCAGCGCCTTTCTCGATCAGGTACTTGATCGCTGCAGTCCGGAAGGCGCCCCATTTCGTGAAAGAATAAAGCAGCGGTGTACATCCCTTGTCGTCTCGAATTTCCATGTTTGCCCCTTTAGAAAGCAAGTAAGGCATGGCGTGGAAGACTTGCCACCACTCTTTGCCAGCGACCAAAATATGAAGAGCAGTAAGACCGTCACGACCTCGTGCATTTATGTCGACTCCTTTTTCCTCTACCAAGACACGAATGGCTTCCATGTTGGGAGAAGAGCGTCGACAAGCCGTCACAAACAAAGGTTCAAGTTCTTCCGCGCCTTGTTCCTTTACCCATTCAGGATCATCAAACCTGGCAGCCTCTTCTGGAGAGCAGCAGTCATTGACTAATTCGTAGTAACCATATTCGACAAGTCGCGAAAGGATCGACACACCATCGACATCCACAGCAGTATAATCCGCACCAGCTTTGTAGAGATTCGCTACCAGAGCGAAATGGCGGTCCGACAATAATCGTGCCACTCTCTCCCATTTCGTTTCTTTTGCACGTGGAATGAATGACTCACCCAATACCGCGACCTCTGTTTGACGAAGGGCTTTGCTTCTTGATATCCCAATATGAAGAGGAGTCGGGAGTTCAAGATGCCCAGCTTTCTCCTGGCAGTTCCAGAGGAGGTATGTAATGTAATCCTGCCACTCGTCTGATGCGAAAAGCATCGCACGGTAAAGAGCCGACCTTGAACCGTTGGAACCCAGAAATACATCTGCTCCTGCATCAAGCAAAGCGTTAATGATCTCATTATATCGCGAGGCCTCATACACTGGATCGAGGACTTCAAGTTGAGGCCCCGATACAATCTCATCAAAGTGTCTTTCCTTATCCTCAACGGTGTAACCAGCAGCGATGTCTGTGTCGGGATCATTCAACTGATGAAATGGAAGCTCATCATCACGAGGTATTTTCTTGACTGGCCCGCGCCTCCAGAGACGCTGCTCACGGTTAAAGAATACACACTGAAGGATTGGAGGGAACCAGGGTTCAGGACAGCATGTCCCTCGAAATTTATCAAAAGCTGGATTGACCTCAGCTCCTGCTTCGATTAGTAGTTTCACAGACTCGATGATCCCGGAACGACTGGCGTAATGCAATGGCGTGTATTGGAAAATATCCTTCTGGTCGAGGGCCACTTTCATGGCGTCGGGATCTAGCTCTTGCATGCGCTGAAGTAGAAGCCCGAGACTGTTACTTCGTTTACACCTCGCTGCGATATGCAGAGCATTCATGCCCTGCTTTGTGATAGCAAAAGGGTCTGCATGGACACGCAACAAGCGGTCGACAGTGTAAGCGTTCGTAGAGGCGGCGAAGTGGATGGCTCTCAACCCTCGTGTATCGGACGCGTTGACATCGGGTGATTGTTTGAGGAGCCATCTCAAGCAATCTTTTGCGTGGTAATTAACCCCGTGGTTTCCGTCCAGACGCATGCGACAGGCCAGATGCAAAGGTGTCGTGCCAATATAGTTGGGTTTGTTTACATCCAACCCAGCCTTCTTGAAAATTGAAAGGAAAATTTTTCCTTTACCTGATAGCCTTATTGCATTCGGGACGAGAACTAACTCGTGGCATAGAGTGTTTCCGTGCAGGTCCACGGCACAAGGTGACACACCAGCGTCGATGAGGTATTGGTATACCTCGGTGAGTCTTCTTTGTGCATATTCATGGTCCGTAATGCTGTGGATTGCCTCGTGAAGAAGGGTTCGCCCATAATTATCTCGGACGCTCAGACTTGCGGAAGCCTTAATGAGAATATCAAGAATGTCTGTGATTATGGGTTGCTTTGGGAATTTGCCCACGGCCCGAAACAAGGGCGTCCGGCCTCTGATGTCCTTCGCCTCAATCTCAGCTCCATATTCGAGTAGCATACGCAGACATTCCTCTTGGTGAGTGAACCCCTTAGCGACAAGAATATGTAACGGCGTCTCTCCGTCAAAATTTGTCAGATTCGGATCCGAACCAGCTTCTAGAAGTGTTCTTAAAACTGACGGCAGAGTGTTGTCTCCGTTCTTCAAATCATCGCCTCTAAATTTCTTAGGCGCAGACATTCTCTCGTAATGAGCAAATGCGTAATGGAGAGGTCCGTTTCCTTCGAAATCAGTGACGGTACAATCGGGGCCATATTTCATCATCTGTGAAGCAAGGGCTGAGTCATGATAAATGGCAGAAAGAAGAGATGTTCTGCCTTTGATGTGTTCTCTTTTGTTGATGTCCACATGCCCCTCTTCCAACAGGAGCCTCAGGTATTCTTCATCACCGTTCTTTGGCAAGCAGTGCAGCGCAGTATTCCCATCCTTTGTCTCAGCATTCGGATCAGCGCCTGCTGCGAGCAGACGTCTCAACACGTGGGAAAACTGCGCGGAGTGTATAGGAGTACGACCCAGAGAATCTCTCTCGTTGACATCTGCACCAGCTTGGATAAGGAATGCCAAGTTACGATCGAAATCTGAACAGTCCAAATCCGACATGTAATGGGGGGATATATATGGTCGACGTATGAAATGAGACTGTCGCTCACAGAGCTCTATCAGTGGAGTCGACCATGGTCGTTCCAACACATTTTCTTGTTTGTCCCAGACATCGGCCTCCACCCTGCAAGCAATAGAGGCATCCGCACCAGCATTCACTAACACCTCAATTGTTTCAGCACAGCGTGTTCTAGCAGCCAGGAAGATGGGTGTCTCAAGCCCTGTATTGTCATTCAGATCGACATCAGACTCCTGAAGAAGGCGTTTAACGAACCGAGGCTGCCTGTTCTTTATGGCGATGCGCAAGGCAGATCGTTTCTCAGTAGTGCTTAACAATGGAAGCATTGCTTCTAAGCTGTTGACATGGCCGTATGATGCTACATATGACAAGGGCGTATCTACATACTCTCTGGCTGGATCGGCGTCTGTTGTGAGACGTGGAACCGTAGGAGCTGTTCCTTTTTCAAGGAGCAGCTGAACAACTTGTGCTTTATCCCTCTTTGCAGCCACATGCAATGCCTGGTGGCCTTGAATGTCATGAGTACTAGGCGATGCCCCCTGACTTAGTAGCAGCTCAACAATATCTGCATGGCCGCTGAAAGCAGCCCACCAAAGAGGGGTTCTCTTCCTTGCGTCGTGCTCGTCTATGTTCTTCTGGCCCAGACGATCAATTAGGGCCGGGATGCACGCTTTGAGGCCGCACAATGCAGCGACGTGGAGATCCGACATGGAGTTCATGTCATCTTCAAACCTCATTCTTTCAGGGGCATCGAAGTATGTTGTCAGCCAGTTGTTTCGTATCTCCTTATTGCCCAAGAACAGTTCAATTTGTTGATACACTGAGTCATTTGGCAAGCAATTCCATTCAGATTTCGCAGCGTGCACATGCCAGTTCATTATAGCATACCCTGCGAACGGAAAATCCACGTTGCGGTTGTGTTCGTAGATGGTTTCTGACGGATTAAGAGTTGCGTTCTGAAGGCAGCCAGCACAGAGATATCGGAGGCAAGTGAGAGCAAGATCGTAGTGAGTTGGTGAGGAGTCCATTATGGGATAAACACGGGTATGTGCTGTTCTTGATGTCCCAACCAAGAACTCGGTAAGTGAATGGTGCACAACGCTTACAGTCTCATCTGGTAAGACCTCGATCAGAGGGCCACATGCAGCCCGAACCAGATCCTTGTTCTCTTTCAGGCTTCCTGAGAATCTGTCCCCCTCAACCGTTTTGAGCATATCGGCAAGCTCTAGCAGTCGAAGAGGACGGGTTGCGTTAGTCACCCATTGCAGGATCAGCACCTGCGTGTTCTCTGAGATACCCGATCTTCGAGCATGTTCTCGTAGAATCTCGATATACATAGCGTCCAAATCAAGTGGAAGCTTATGTATCGTCTCATGAACGTCGGCTTCTGGCTCCAAAAATGATTTCATGGCCAATTTAGCGTAGAGGAACAGGCCGTTGGCTCGGCCAGGCACCGCTTCCTTGACAAGCTGTTGATCGCGCTCAGAAAGAGAAGTGCCGGATAGACAGTATCGCACATAGAAAGAGATATCGACATCCACAGCCTTCTCGTCCATTCGGATGTGAAGAAATCTCCTGCCTCTCATTGCAGCCTCGATGCCAGAAGTGGGTCGGCTGGTTAACAACACCTTCACAGATGAAGGCTTCCAGTGACCAAGCTCAGCTAGTTGGTTGATGAATTCGCTATTACCATGGTCCATTTCGTCCAAAGCGTCTGCCACACAATAGACCTTGGGCACAGATGCCAGAGCTGTTCTTAAATGTCTCCATAGCTCATCGACTGATATACTATCCAGGTCCCGGCCCTCGTCAACATAAGCCTTTAAAGATGTTTGCAATGGAGGGCAATAGACGAGAATCTGATCTAGCCAGTCTCTGAGAAGGTTGATGGGTCGATGATTAGCATGAACAATTTGTCGAAAGAAGAAGTAAAGAACCGGGGATTCTTGAGAGAGTTTGTGAATCATACTAGCTGCGACAACAGACTTTCCAGAGCCTGGAACACCTTTGATCCACAAGAGGCCATCTTCTTGGCTCTCATACCATTTGAGGTAGTTATCTGATCTGTGAATCCATTCTCCAGTACCTTCGAGATGGAATGCCAAATGTTTGCGATATTCGCTGCTTTCAATATCGTATTCCGTAGGTCGCAGCCACTCATGAATACGGGCAATAGTAGCCTCAGATTGCGGCAAGATATTTCCTGAATTATAATTTCTGGTGTCGTCTTTATCAATAACTACAGTGTCACTGCCTTCAGGCGACGGCGATCGCTCGTCAGTCATGTTGCTAAACGGAGTGCAGAGTAGTCCGTATGAGCGGAAATGATCAAATAGTTTAAGTTGCCGAGATGCCGATTCTCATCAATGTGAGCTCCAACTAATACAACACGATGGAAAGATAAGTAATCGCCGAAGGTTGTAAGAGGTAGGTGAGGAGGAATATTAGGCTGCAGTCAGCAGAAGGCATGGATCAGTTCACCTGATGATCCTAGTGAAAGAACTCCGTAGTCCGTAGGACTTGCCAACAGACCTTAGGCGCTTCTTGATTAAATCATATGGGAATGAGAAACATAACACCGAGATTTTAGAAGTTTGATATCCATGTGATGAATAAAGGCAAATTTGATATAGTAAAAAGGTATTCTATCAGAGTTGAACTGCCGATTCTGTTATACAATGCCCAGAAGGAAACGACTTGAAGGCTCCAATTCTATCCCCAAACGCCACGCTAAAAAAGTTAACAGCCACAACCCTCCCGATCCTATCTTACAGCGTAGCATATACCCATTGACATGCTCATTTCGTTCGATTATAGTCTTCTTCAAATGCCATAATCTTATTCATGCCATCCCATACACCGTGACCAGTTTTTTGGCCTGTGGCGTAGAATCGTTCTGTTGGGTCTATAGTGCTGGCCCACTGGTTAAGCTGGGTACCAGTGGAAGCCGCATGCCCGCCTGTGTAAATCGAGCCACTAGAGGTATTGCTGTAGGTCGGGTAGTTGTAGGACCTGAGAAATGACTGTCAGTGGATCATTTTCGACATTTTAGTTATCAATAACTTACTGGTTGGCAGCTGAAGACGACATGTTGGTTTGCTCTGTTGGTTCAGAAGTATAGTATACTGATTGGTTGGTTGTATGGTTGCTCTAAGCTCAAGCTACAGTGATAGGTTCAAAGGTAAGAAGACAAGTCAATGTATTGATGATGATATCAAAATCTCTACTCTAGGAAGAACAGCTTCTATTTAAGATAAAAGAAATCAAGCAAACCTTCAATCGCAAACACGCAGAAAGGGGACTTTGAGCAGCCTCAAACTGGAAAAACATCTCTCAACTCCAGAATCCGCGATCCCCCAAACTAAAACGGCCCCCATAAGCCACGGTCGCGCAGAAGCGTAGAGGCAAAGAAAATCAACCGCCAGGCCATCAACATCACCGTGAATGCTTCAATTGGACGGTGACGAAAAAAGCAAACTGAAACGGAGACTGCGCCGCGGACACTTCAGTTCAGAAAAAAGTTGAATAACTCATGTTTGGCGGGAATGGGACCCGTCTCATACACCCGCAATTGCGCAGAACTCAAATCGTTGGAAACCCCCGGAGCATCAGCCACAGAGGGAACCAAGATAGTTAGTGGCTCAGCAGCTGGCCGGCCCCCAAAGATAAGGCAACAGTTGATGGGTGAGAAGTACTTTGGTGAGAGTGTTGGCACTCATTTGCGGCAACCTGCAGATAGTATTTTACATTGTCTTCGCGGATGATGAAAGGTCCTGAGTTGAGCGCTTTTCAGCATCTATTCAGTGATGGTCATCAAGTCGGAAGAACAGAATAACTGCGCCACAGTTTCAATCCAGGACGGCTATCATCAGTGTCCAGAGTAAGGTCAGAGCGTCCAATTAATTCAGTTGGCTTCCAGTTCCCTGTGCTCTTATCTCATTGGAGGCCTTCCCAGGCATTTTACTGCACGTTTCAGGGCGAAATCGGTTCAAAACATATGGGCTATGAGGGAGGCAATTATCGCGATGCTGACAAGTTCATAACGGCCGTCATGAAGCTCAATGCATCCCTAGAAATCAAGATTATATTCTGTCGGTCATTTGCCACCCTCTCAAGATTGCATTTGCGAACTTGAAATTTGACGAAAGATCATTTTCGTCTGGAGAATGACCGCCCAAGGAGTTTGACCAGGCTGACTTGACATGATTGTTTAATGGTAACTTTGGGAGGGAACTGATATCTGACTCACGAGATGATTTTTCAGTGCATCCATAACGCCAGCGCTCTATGAGATCTACATCAGTTTGACAGAGATTAATTCAAGTCGTGGTGGTCGAAGCGCAGCATTGACATATTCTTGGCACATCGTAGGGCTAGCCTTACGGTGCTGCCAGCGTTTCACCATTCATCACAATTATAGGAAACACATAGGCACAGACTTACTCCTTGACTATAGCTATATGTAGTTCGAATATTAAAGTATGAAGGTTCTATAATGATGGATGTCTAATTCTGTCACTGTTGTCCATTTTGAGATTATAAAAACATGTTGTTTATATGCACCAGTTTTTTTTTCACTACCCTACACCTGAACCACGCAGACAGAGTATTCCTAGACTTCACAAATGATCTCCAGGCTATGATCAATACTCAATCTATGCTGATTGGTCTCATTCGGTTCCAGTCCATAGCATGGTATGATAAAGGTGATATGGCCTGGTTTGGGTCTATATTATGGCCTTGTGCTTTCCCGTCAAAGAGTAGATGCGAGTAATTTGAAGCCGAGATGATTTTTTGATTGTAGGGCATAGGTGCATCATCTCACTCTGCGACCTCATCTACCTGAGCCAATTTTGGATGATGCGAAAATCACAAACTTGATAAAACTTCAGGATTCCAAGATCTTTCTCAAAGCCGTAATGGAATATGGAGCCAATGCAGAGCCTCATTGTCCCACCGTTTAAGCCTTAAACATCAAGCTCCATCAACATTCCAGTGTATCGGCAATCGAAACTTTACATTCCAACGGTCCACAGCCCTATTTGCAACTACCGAGACTTATCTGAGATCTATTCGGTACGTATGTAGATAAATTTGTGAACTGCTGACCATTCTCCTGTTATGTTTTCTCATTGACGGTTTATCATCCACGCGCCTTGTCTTCACCACTGACGTCGTAAGTTAAGTTCGGTATACTATTGGAGGGCGCAATACATCCGGAATTGAGGCAATGGGCCTCCATTCAACCCGAAAAGACCATGTATAGCTGAGTCTAATATGAATTTTCTGAGGAGAATGAGATCTTCGATCAGGGTCGAACGAAAAGGACACGGTCAACGGGCCACTCGAGAAGCCATCATTGCACAGATGCGAGCAAGCAGCCCGTGTTTGAGGCGAATTGAGGAATGGTACCTATGGTTACTCAGGGGAGATGTCTGGTAGAGAGCAGCTTTGTATGCAAAAATGTATCGATCGAGAGTCAAGGCTAGCACTATCAATCGAGGTCAGCATTGTGTTGAGATAACCTTTCTGTTACCTCGGAGGTTGGAAAGTCTATCGGTTGAGGATGATCAGCGCATAACATCAATGAGTCACAAGAGACAACAGATCCAGGCTCGAAAGGTATAGCATATCGTTGACAAGGCGACAAACACCAACAACGAGGACAACTCAAAACAACAACACTGCTGGGACTGATAGCTTCTTTAACTCACAGTTCACCACGTACTGCCAGCACAGCTTGACAGCACCACACCATCATCACACTCGCATTGAACAAAATCATTTCCGCAAATCCCAAGACTAGCTTCGCAAGCGCAACACAAAAGCCCAGAATAGACGTGAGCTTGGCCAAGACAAGCTATTCGCAAAACTATCAATTCCAAGTTTCGATAGCTCGACGCTTCGAGCATACTATGGTGGAAACCCCTGCGTTCAGCTTGGCCTCGACCTCTAAAGGTCAACAGGGCTCCCCTCCCCTATCTGGGGCAGATCATCGGGACGAGCAGAGCTTCCTTCTTGGCTCCAGCTGTGGCAAAAGTGTCCAAGGCACCGGAGCGTGCGAAAGCGAGAGTAAGGATGAAAGATGGGATTTAGACTAAATGACATTGCTTTTTGGCTATACGACGGGGCCTGAGCACGGGTTGCCAAGGCATAATGGGCTCATGGGAAGACTCAGTGTCTCCGTGCATCACTCATCAGTCATCACTATGGAGATAGTATGCGCTGCATTGTAATGACCAAAACGTGTTAACGAATGACTGTCTGCTTCTGCATCGGTAGCATGCTCCCATGACGAAAGGATTCCCCTATTCCATGCTGCAGGCCAACACGACAGCAACGGCCGACGAAGAGCTCACCAAGAAGGGAAAAAGCAGACTCAGGCGCTGTTTGAGAGTGACAGGCCTGTATGGAACTATCACCGTTGGCGTGGTGCGCTAACACAAATCGTCTCCGGTGACAGGGGCAGCATTGGTAAAGCAGAACGAGAAAGTGGACTACGATTTATATGGGGAAAAAAGAGGAAATAAGTACGATTTGAGGTTATTTCGCACTGGAATGCGGCTTCAGCCGATAGAACGTGTCCCGCTGTGAGACAAGACGATACAAAACGAGATGACTCTCCACTCCCGCAGCCGCTGAGCATTTTGAGGCTTGAAGTTCGTTGAATCAACTTCAGTTGAGGAGGGCGACAAGACGAGGATATTAATTGGTCCCTGGGGCTATCGCGTGGTAATGAGCAAGGATTCCTCAGATCGTGTTTGAACCCTTACGATTTTTGTGCGACAAAATGTCACCTCGTAGCTCATGTTCCTTGCATTATCGCGATTTATCCAATTATCACCGGCAAGGTATTATTCTATGAATAGGGAAGACCACAACTCAGGGGCAGGGATGAACGGTCCAATGAGATGAACTAGATTGTTGGAGAATTTGCCAAATCAACCTCGGCGCATGGATCCGATCCGAAGCACTGACTGTTTATCCGTATTCATTGCCAAAAAGTTTCAGTCGGATCGAATGACAGGACGATGTCGAAACTTGACACTTTCACAAAGGGTCCTATCAATCATGGATCATTGCGTATCGTCAACGAGGCTTCCCCAGTATGATATCAGTGCCACCGTAAATAAGACGATTATAACGACCACTACTGGTAGCAC
>JABSTL010000855.1:0-44393 GCA_013759095.1 Fusarium sp. NRRL 29148
TTACTATACCTCTTCTAAATATTTTCAAAATGCACTAAATTTACCTAAACTTACTTAAAACCTTCTAAATGGTTTTATTCCTTAAGATTCAGTCCTAAGATCTTTGTAATTCCGTAGACTAAGGTAGTATAAGCGGGGATACTTCACACTTCACGTTGTGAGCAGAGCTGGTACTCTGCAATTGCTACGACACATTACAAGAAACCCATCGAGTTTATTCATGGACGTATCCTATAGCCTCGATAACTTGAGAAATACCTCAAACTAATGTAATCCAGCATCTGCAGGGGTTCACCTCTGTCTGGTCTTACTCATCAACTCGCTTGCTTCCCAATGGAGCCTCCTCATCAGCAGTTGCACCAGCATGGCCCTCAGGGAGAGCGTTGAGATCATCTTCGTGAATATCAAGGCCTCGGAATTGTAGCCAGAAGCAACTTCCTGCAATGACGGCGAGGATTGCGACGACACCGTAGTTCCAGACAAGAAGAGGATCGGCAGCAAGACCAACGAGAGCCTGTCCGAGGGCAGCAGAGAACGCTGTCATGAAAAGAGCAACGGCCTGGACCATGGAACGCATGTTCTTGGGAGCCTTTGAGAAAGCATACTCAAGAGAAGTGATAGATGCAAACACCTCAGAGAGAGCAATGAGAACATAACTACCGGTTTGAGCCCAAACATTGATTTCCACGGCTGCGCAATCTTCACCAGAAGCATACTTACCGCACTCGGACTTCTGGTAGATGTAGTGTTGGACAACTGCAGCCCAGATCATGGCAGCAGCTCCGGTGAAGAAACCGGCCGTGATCTTCTTGATGGGGGTGAAGCGGAAGCCAGCTTTTCTGAGGGCAGGGTAAATGAAGAAATCATTAAGAGGGATGAATATCAAAAGTGCGAAAGGATTGAGATTCGAAAGAATGTCGTTGGGAACGCCATGGCGCTGCATCACGGCCGCCTGGGAGATGAGGTTATTGTTGACTAGTTACCTCAGTTAGTCTTCACACAATTCATCACAATATGATAACACTTACTCTGATTATAGCAGAGCCAGAAAATAGGGTACCAGCAGAAGACAGCGCATGCATTGAATCCTCGGCTGAGCTCGTCGACCCAGGCGTCGTCAAAGGTCATCCATTTAGGTCGCGTCTCGTGGCTGAAGTTCGAGGGCTTTACTCTCTCCCAAAAGTCATCTCGGTGAAGATTCTTCCAAGTTGCAAAGGGATTGATACTCCAGCAACCCTTCTGGGCGAGGAACCAAGTCTTAAGTGCCTGTCCCAGGACGGAGCCGCCAGGAGGCCTTCGCTCATACTTGTTGCGGTTCAACCACATTACGAGCGGACACAGACAGAGCATGACCGTTGGCAGTGTATAAGATAGCCAGAAACCGACTTCCTTCTCTGCGAATACCATCTGCGCCGTGCGTTAGTATCAGTTGTGATATGCGAGATCTTGAACTTCAACACCAAGTCTCAACACCACACCTCAACACCACGCTTCAATGACCTCACTTTCGGGATAAGCAACGTAGAATACTCACAGTAACCTGCCCTACCAAAGCCCCAACATTTATAAAGAAATAAAACCAACTTGTTTGTGTTAGTTTTGTTGTGTTTGTTGTGTCGGGAATACTCACAGATACACCCTTTCGATTGTCACAGCAGGGTCGACAATGACACGCTCGCCGGACTTGATAGTCTTCACATGCATATATTGCTCGCCGAGCTGCTCAACAATAAGAGGATTGACGTTAGGTTTGAAACCGCCAGTACCGAAACCGATGACAATGATAGCAACGATCATGGCACCAAGGGCACCACCTTGGTTACCGATCACAGGGGGGATTGCGGATATGATTAATATGATGTGGCCAATAATGTCGATTCCGAGAGCCCAGCTAATGGTCTTATAACGGCCCCAGTACTGGTCAGCAATATAGGCACCGAGAAGGGGCATAAAGTATTGCCAGAACTGGTTGAACGTGGTAATTCCGGTCGAGGCGCGCTGACCCATACCGAGAGCACCAGGCTGTTCAGGGTCAGCACCCGTGGTCGAGCCTTCGGGGAGCTTCTGCTGAATGAAGTTGGTGACTTTCTGAGTTAACACGACTGAACTTATGTTGTCGAGGCTGAGTTAAAACTTACAAACAACGGTACAACCATAATAAGAGAAGCGCTCACACATCTCCACAAAGGCGATACTGAACAGCTTCATGGGAATCTTGTTCGGGACTCGGCGCAAAGTGTCTAGTTCCTCAGCAGTTGGAAACTGACCATCCGGTGTGACGCCACCAGCGGGGGCAACAGCTCCCGCATCTGCAGTGGCTGAACGAGGGTCGGTGGCGATAGAGGCTCTCTTCTCGGCAGAGATAGAAGCTCGCTTCTCGTCAAGGACTTCAGCTCGGAGACCGGCCACCGTTATGGGCTCGGCGAGACTGTCTCCTGCAGGCGCCATGGTCGTGTGTGTGCGGATCTTTGGGGCCGCAAGAATGAGACAAGATAGAGGTCAATACAACAGTACTCTGCCAGATACTAGCCAGGGAATTTCGTTACGGGGAGAGACCTTTTATATATCTTGGAGTGTCGGACAATGCTACCATAATGGACCTTGTACACCGGATAGCACCGAGTATGATCGGCATCGAATAAGAAGCCAGAGGGAGGCAGTTGGACAAAGCCAAGACGCCAGATCTGACGAGAAAACGCGAGATATGCATACTGAACGTCAGGAGGACGTATCGACTGCAAGGATGGAGTGAAAGAAGAAGGTCGTAATTGCTACCTACTATAAAAGGCTTGATACCAGGAGCCTCACGACAAGGGTGGATTCCTTCTCATCCTGCCAAGATATCTCATGCAGTTTGTTTGATAGTCGAGACAGGATTTTACGGTCATCAAGGAAGCGATGTGCATACTGTTGGTAGGGCATCATATGCCACTCTATGTACAATCTAAACGCTCCATGTTAGGATGAGGTTGAACTTTTGCAGTATACTAGTCTCACATTTACTTGGCAAAGGCAAAAAAGTTCTTGGTAGCGTCCTTTAGCTTGCCAATGTTAGCCAATGTTCGGGAAATTTATTTCTGCATCTGGGCGATATGGTCTGTAGGACACCACCTAGGTATGTACATAGGCTAGCATTTTGAAGCTCTACAGTTGCGATGTTGCATCAGTGAAATCACAAAGAGCTGTGCGACCTTCACATCTGGTTGTGAGAGTCTTTCTTCGATAAGGACCAGAGTATCGAGGTATTGGTGCCTTCGACTTGGCAAACCGTATAGCCCTTATCTGTGGGATCCAAGTTAGGATATGGCTCCGACAATGCGACACAAAGGTTACGGAGCTAAACTCGGTATGCATCTGAAGCAGTCAAAACGTTCCTGATTAGCCAGTCTGCAGCCGTCCCGTGATAACGAGGATGCCAAGACAGACACTGGGGGTGCTAGGTGCTGGTGGTTGTTGCTGGATCTTGGCATAAGAAGATCCATGGAACGCTAAGAACTTTTGTAAGTCTGGGCATGATTAATGGGGAATAGATAAGTAGGGGATGGCATTGGATTTCTGTGTTGCAGTCGGTTTAAGGTTGTCTGGTCGGTCATGATAAGGGTTCGTACCAATGGGATACGAAAAATACTCCAGGGTATAGCTTGCAATCCTTACTTGTATACCCAAATATTTACATAGTACGAGTCGATGGTTCTTCACTTCTTCCTGCAGGTGGACAGAATCTTCCTCGAAGGTTTCAACGACCAATGTACCTAGGCCAGTGTCGTTGGATCAATATATCCCTTGACGTGTACAATATCATTTTCTTGCCCGTCACCAAAAACATCTACCGTATTATCTACCAGACCACCACACGAGACCATCTCCAGCTCTGTACAGAGTATTCTGTAGACTGCCACCTTCCTATTCCCGCCTAATCGCCCCGCACTACAGTAATCCTTGAATGCAGCTTAATTTAAGCTTCTTTCAATGAGCAATAATTTGCAGCAATTCGATTGGACAGGATCAGTAAACTTACCCATACAGAACTGTCGGATTGCCAAGTCGCCGCTTCTGACAACATGATCAGAGAGACAGCCCGGAGTAGAACCTTGTTTAGCAAATGTAGTTTGCTTAATATGGCAGTTGTGATATAGAAATTATCATAAAGCGGATATCATCGGATAGTCTAATTGGCCCATCAGCAGCCTGGCGATGCTGTAACCCAAAAGCTGTTGGCTCTAGCAGCTTCGTCCCAGGTGCATCAACCTCGAATTATGGCAAATCCCATGAGTCCCAAACATCCGCATAATGCCAGGTTCGGTAGTCAGAAGTGAGTTCACTAGATGGTACATCTCTTTTGTATGGTCCCCGGTATGCGCTTGAACAATGATCCCGTGAACTCAGTGGTTTCAGGCTTCCAGCACATGGTGGTTGACTACCGTTTTCTCAAGATGTTTATGTCCAAAGAGATCTGATTCACCCAATACTTCATGCTTCGAAGACCATCAACAAATCTCCCGGGATCTTGCGTTCCTACCATCATAAATCGACATGTCGTTTTGCATCAACGACATGATCTCTATGTCGGAGTCTAGCTGTAAGGTATTTTCTGTTTTTCTTCTTTTTCAGTGGTAACTGATAAGTCTGACTTTAGATATAGCCATAATGCCATCGTCAAATTTGGACTTGGGGGGAAAAAACCAGTGTTGCAATAACACAATTCGCATTACTGAACAGCAAGCCCCAGACTCATGGAGTCAACCGTAAGGCTCTTCGTCAGCTGCAATACCGGGCCAATACAAGGTGGAATATAGCATAAGCTGTACATCCAGGTATCGGTACAGAGCCAACATGTTGTCAAAATACTGGCAATGAGTCCAGTGACCACTTCTTGCATCGAAGTTCTGTCGACGCAGACTGTTTTTCCTGAGGATGACACTATGACTTGATGGGGGTATTCATCGACTAGCTCTTCGACGACCCAGACAGCGACTTGATATGATGAACAACGAAGAAGAAGCGTTGATGCATCCAAATAGAAATACAACAACGAATAGTGGGCCACCAGACTACACCAATTTGTTGGCAAGCCTTCGATGGACATACAACTGTTCATGGTGAGATACCAGTTGACAAAGAAGCCGACACTCTACTCAAAACGGGTATCTTCTTTCGATAGCATCAAACAATAGGCGAGCCTGAGCGACACAGTCGACAATCTTATTTTACGCATAGACATGGTTCCAGGAATCCAGTAAACCATTCAATGACTTGAAACTCTGAACATCGCAAAGTTCTTCTTCCCAACCTTCTATAGAACATCAAAGTATTTTCAGGAAGGCTAAGCTACAACCAGTCCGTCCTTCTCGTCCTACTATTTGCTGATGAAAGCTTCTATTTCAAGGGTATGTCTGATCGTACATTGATGTCATTATCAGAAATGATCCAGAATGAAAGATGAGTTTTGCAGACATCATGCAGAACACTTGCACAGCACTGTGGGTCGCATAATCGAGAAGGATGCTTGAAACAATTTTAGGATCCTAACATGAATCCACTTCTAACTGGTATCTTTCCAAGTAGAAAAGTCTAATGATACAGCCACGACAAAAGCCCTTTTTGAATATCCAAGTCTATCGCATTTCTTTTAAGCTCCCGGATTGGTAAACACACAATTCCCTAAGATCTGAAGGTCATTCCATTTCCACAAGACCTAAGCATTTCCTTACAGCTTGCCCTTGAGCAAGTTGTTAATCATCTCGCGACCAGTGATGCGAGTGGTATCCCAGAGTGTGGGGAAGTCGAGGGTGCTGGAAAGGCCGTCGGCAAAGCCAAAGAAGAGCATGGGAGGGATCCAGCCGCGAGCGTACTCGAGCGCAAAGCAGCCCTCGGGCATCTTGTACTGCTTGACATCGCCGCGGCGAAGGTGGTGGATGCTGCCGGCGGGGTACACCTCAGCCTTGTACTCGCCAGGGACGTAAGCCAGCTGAGTTCCAGAAAGGATGTGGAAGTAGTCGTCGGCGGTGTGGCGACCAGTGTGGCCCTCAGTACCAATGGCAGTGCCTGTTTGACAGAATGTTAGCGATTGATATGCAATTGCAGCAGACAAACATACCAAATATGATGAGGTACTCGGTAACACTGGCGTGGATGATGTACATGGCACCCATAGCACCACCAGCGTTGTTAAAGACCCATTCCTCCTTGAGGTTGATGTGCTCGGGAACCTTCTCGTTAAGCTCCGTGACAATGTACTGCACAACCGACCGGGTGTCCTCTCCGTGCTTAGCGATGGCTCGCTTAGAGAGATCGTCGAGGTGATCGAGGTCGAAGATGTAGAACTGGTTCAGGTTCTGCTCGACAAAGTAGACGACAGAGCTCAGGAGAGCTGTGAGGAGACCGAGGACCAGGAGGAGCTTGTTGAGGCCGCTGCCCTGCGACGCGGAGGTCGCAGAGGACTTTGACTTTGACTTGTTCTTTGCCATTGTGTTGACCGACCAAGTTGTATAACTTGAAAGAAACAAGTCGTCACGAATCAATCGCGCGAAGAAGGGGGCCATTAGTTCACAATTTCTGTTGAGCCCCGGAAATTAACTTAGTTAATAAGCCGTTCTGAGTTGGACCCTGGAGCCGCCCGGCCCCGGGATTAGCCCATCAACATCTTGACCGTTCCGCATCGCGTTTCCGACCGCAATTTTCTAACCATGTGAAATCCGTCTGCCAGCTCATAGCTTCGTTTTCGTATTTGTATTCGCGATTATAAATATCTCCAGCCTCGTCAAATTTATAAATCTATTGGCTATCTTTGCAAACCATTAAGGAAAATAGTATTGCTTTTCCCCATTGTTCCTCACCGCAACCTCTGTGCATGCGTGGTTCTTTCAACGCCGTACAATTACACCTTAAAACTGGGGGAGAAATAGTAAAGAAAACCAACTCCAATCCCAATCCCAATCCCGCCGCGATAGCTTCTGTAAATCGCTAAACATTCCTTCATGCCTTCCAAGTAGAGTTACACACGCCGTCTTCTTCCTCTTCTTCTGGTAGGTTCCTAATCCACGTCTGAATCTCCCATGACCTCTGTTCTATCGGCATCATCTACGTCTTCGTCGTCGTGAAGAACTGTCTGATCTTCAATCTCGGCATCATCCATTGTGACGTCTCCCATGGTAATATCGCCAGCCGTCATGTCTCCCACTGTGACATCCCCAATTGTAACATCGCCGTTAGCATCACCGTTCTGCTTATCCATTTCGTCATCCAGATCAAGATCTCCATCGTCCTCGTCCTGTTTCTTTGGTCTGGGTCGCTTGACTGGGGCAATGACACCAAGTTCCGATGATCGTGGCCCCCAACGAGCTAGACGTCTTGTCGCCCGTCTCAACGCCCCGGCGTAGGCACTAACTTCTTCGCCAAAGTCATCTTTCTCCTTTGTCAGAAGACAAAGACCACCCACGCCCTTCTCTCTGAATGGCCCTGGAGTCTTATCTCCATATGTTAGGTTCCGAGGAGTCGCGGTTTCATCATCACTGTCTTCGAAGGGATCTTCTTGGACCTGTAGTCTTCGATAGGCTCTGAACACAGCACCATCTTGTCGCCTCAGTTTTCGGCTCTTATGGTGTTGGCGGCGAAGACCACGGTCAAGAATGTACTCGACCCTCTGGCTCCTGTTTCGCTCAACAGCGAGTTGATGGGCTGTTGGGGGGCGGGGCTTTCTTGCAACAACTCCCTCATTGACAGTATGTGCCGGAGATGAGGCCTCGAAGATCTGATACTTGAGGGGTGCGCCTCTGCGATTAGATGCAAACCCGCGACCAAGCCCTCTAGGCGGAGGCGTTGACCGTGTGCTATCCATGTCAGACTCATGCTTCGAGGGCCTGATGCGGGGGAGGATGGCTGGACCCTCATCAGCGAAAGATGGTCGCATTTTGCTTCTCTTGGTGTCCCTTTCGTTGAGGAGAGCCTGGTCCATTTCAAGAATCTTCGCCCTCATCTTTTGTTTGGAGCGTCCAAACTCAATCTCTTCTTCAGTGTCTACGTTCTCCTTTGCCTTCTCTTCTGGAGTCATCTCCACAAGCTCAGGTACGCCCTGGTTCGCAACATCTAGCCCGTAGTCGACCCCAGGCCCGAAAGGGTTCTCCTCGCAGCCTTCTTCCGTGAAATCAGATTCAAGATAGAACCACATAAGCCAGAGGAATGCATTCGCTCTCGACTTGCTCGTGTATTCAGTCCTCATGATCAGGTCGTGGAGTTCGCGGTGGCGAGGAAAGTGAAGCTCGGCGATTTTCTGAGCTGTGTTGCACATGACAAATATAAGATTGACAGGATTTGTGCGAGGAGTGTCCAACTGCTTAATTTTGTCGAGAGAGTTGGGTTCCTCTCGATCTTCTGCACCACCTTTTAGAATAGACTTAAGACGAGGAGCATCCTGAAGCTGCTTGTAGGCATGGGGATCCTGGCGAGCTTGCAGTGATGGGATGGCATGGTATGTGCGGAGCTGAGCTCTCATCTCAGGGAAGACTGGAAACGTTAGCGGTGGTTTCAAGAGTGAGAAGATTGACCTTACAGTTCAGAGTGGTATTCATTCGGCCCATGTTGACAAGAAGACACACCATAGCCATTCCTTTTGCGGCTTCTCTATCACTTAGCAGTTTATCGCGAAGCACCTTGCTGGTCTTTGAGCTGCGGGACATTGTGTCGATATACAAGTCGGCAAAGCATTGGCGCTGGAGTCGTTTGGGCTCATATGAATTGGTAAAAACACATTGTTCATTATCGAACACGGCCTTGAGGAAGTCGTATTGAATGTCTTCTCTCCAGAGAGGCTCGCCATCTTCCTTCTTTAGATGGCGTATCTTGCCAATCGTCGGTTGATTTGCGGCGTCCTTATTTTGTGATGATTTTGTTTTACCTCGAGACGATTTTTCTTGAGGATCGGGAGTGGCATTGGCCATCTGAGTATCGTCGTCCTCAGTCATGGCTCGTGAGACAAAGGACTTGGCTTCGGGCTGACCGGGTGAGCTGGGAGGATCAACCTCAGACGTCGCAGCGAGAGAGGCAGGAGACGCCATTGTAGGTGGTTGTGGCTTTTGACAAAAAAACGAGGGTATTCGCAAGGGGTCGCGAGAAACAGAAGTCCAAGTTCAAATCGTCTGGATTGATCAACGGCGCATCGCGAAACGAAAATTCGGCCTGACTATCAATGTTTGGCACGGAGATGGAGGCGGGGATTGATTGATGATGACTGTGTCGAAGACCAGATTGCGCGCAGATTGTTTGCGGGTTGCGAATGCGACAACGACGATAGTATCAGTGTTGGTGTTTTAGAAATAAATAGAACGAGTCAAGGTTCTGGAGTTTGTTGATGCTTTAGGATGGGAAGAAATGGAGATGGGAATGGAAGTAAGAAGCGAAGTTGCCAGTTCCTCTCCTCAGCCTTTTCCTTGTCTTGCGTTAGTTTGCCTGGGGCAGCAGAGACGCCCACGAGCCGGGAAGTTGCTGAGCGCGTCACGGTACATTACCACAGTCTAGGAGCCCGTCGTACCTGATTCACGACTAGGTAGGGACTCCGTACTTTAGGACAGGCAGGGAGGTGTTCGGTGGAGCAAGGAGGCTGAAAGAGCTGTGGCTTGGAGTAATATTGTGGCGCTGTTTCTACATACCTAGGTACCGTACTGTACCTTAAGCATGGTCCGTGCTGGTCGCGCTGCAACGACCCGAGCTAATAAGCTGTAACACCGGCCTAGGCATTGTGTTTTCTAGCAGGGGATTGTACTCCCTCATCTCTTTACATCAACAAATCTCATACCCAAGGGAGCAACCAAGCTCACCACGGCTTCGGCCAGAACGATATACATACTAACCAACAGGGATATTGACGACGGGAAAGTCTCTTTTCAAAAAGTTTCGAGACATCGCAGAGAACTGGCCAGTCTTGCAGAGCGTTCAAGAGACTGAAGGATATTCAACAAACATCAGAACCAAATTCAAAATCACTATCGTCGGCGGCGGTCCACGTCTTTCAAACTCCAGGCACCCAACATGGCCACTCCCGTCAGAACAACTACCATTGGCGGTCCTCCAGTGACCGACAGCCCAGGTACCTGGCGTCACCCACGACTCAACGAGATCGCCAGGCGTCGTAATGCGACGACCTTCTCCGAGAAGAATGTGCTCCAGATCGCCTACAATGTCGTTGCGCTGCTAGTATTTTGGTTTTCGCAGGTCTTAGCCAAGCTTTACATTGGCTCTGAAGTGTGAGTTTTCGCGAAGGTCTTTTGCGATCGACCACACGTTAACTCCAGTCTTTAGTGTTCCTAGCTCTTTTAGGTTATACTTGAGCTGGGCTTGGTTCGTTCTTAACCTCGTACCATTTACCAACATTGGTATCGCGTGTCTGCCCCTGATTCGACCGAAAGATGATCTCTCCGATATCCCTCTGACACCTGCTCAGCGCAAGCTGCTGGGCCTAGACCCTTCCTCGGCTGCCCCAACCCCCGACGCGAAGTTCAGCACACCTCCTCGATATTCACGCACACCTTCCATAGGTGGCTCTGTTGGAAGCCGAGGAAGCTATGGCAGTTCGCCTCTTTCTGGGCGAGGAAGTCCTCTTATCCAGGGAGCGGCTGGCTCACCGTTGGGCAGTCCTCTTTTCCAGAAGAGCATCAACAGTTTCGGCAATGGAAGAAGGTCTTCTTTTGGGTCAACGAGCCCATTTGCAGCTAGCTCTTCTTCCAACCTCTTCTCAGACCCTGCCTCTCCCGGTTCCGCTGGAGGCAAGCGAACAAGTGTCGGGTTGAACAGCAAGTGGTTATACGAGAAGGGACGACGACCGTCAGGCAATGCCTGGAACTTGTGATTCGGGGCTGAATAATGAAGTTAGACATTTGGACAAGCATGTTTGTGACACAGGAAGGACTCAAGCTATGTGAGCCTTGCTATTCGGACAGGAGACACTGTGTTCAATGTACATGGAATATGGCCTATGAGAAACCCCCTGTTGATATTCTTCTGAAGGGTTCGCAGCGGGAGTCAGAAAACTCCTCAATAACAAAACTAATGATTTAAACGCACCAACTGACCAGTGATTTAAGAAGATCGCTGTTGAGATACTAAACTGGATATTCGACAAGCTCGAAACTGCACGGATGTCTCATGCCAACATGCGGAGGCAGATATTCCTGAAAACAGAGCATTTCTCATGCCTCCAGCCGCAATCGATCAGCAGAGGAACTGACAAGGATGCCAGGCTATATCCATTCAGTGCATTCCAATCTTGACAACAGGGCGGCCCATGAAAGCGTGAGCTTCTGACTTGGCCGCGATATCTTCTGCCTCCTCCATCGTGAGCAAGGTCAAATGACTGCATATTCCGTGCTGGACTACAAATTCCATCATCTCTTGAGTCTCATCCATGCTACCATGGACTGTTCCTTTGACGAAAATCTCTCTCAAGATGAGATTCATAGGGTCGAATTTGAGACCATGCTCAGGAAAGCCAGCAGCGACTAATATTCCTCTTGCGTTGAGTAGCCAAGTCATTAGCAGTATCGTCGCTGGTGCATACAATGGTAGCTTTGAGGCCAATTCCGCCAGTGAATCCGAGATCTTCTGAATAGTTTTTGGGTCATCAAGCTTGAGTACGATATCGGTTGGAGGTGAGAGGGCACTCCAGAAGCGAGCTTCAGACCAACCTCATGGCTGTCAATAGCTATCACTCTATAGCTTCTAGCCTTTGCGAATTGAATGCCCAAGATCCCAAGGCCGCCTATACCGATGATGCCAATAGTCTCGCCCTTTGTTATATTTGCCTGGTGATGGCATGCCACACGGTTGCCTGAGATTGGTTGTCAGCATATCAAGGGCAATAGAACACTTTCAACTCTGGGAAACACACCCCGGCACACATCAAAGGGGCTGCCTGCTCAAAGCCTATGCTGTCAGGCAAGGACACTATAGCACCATGCTAGGAAGCCATGTATTCGGCAAAGGCCCCATCACGACGAATGATGCCACACACTGTTCTATTGCCACAGAAACGTGGATCGAGCGACCCAAGACTCTGCACAGTCCATTTGCATCCGTTACAGCCCTGGCAAGGATCCATATAGTTTGTGACTCCCACACGATCCCCTATATGCCATATCCCAGGTACATCAGAGTCAAGAGCGACTATTGTTCCGGCTGGTTCATGGGAGCCAGTGAAAGGTAATGATACCTGGGTTATGCCATGATAAACCATGAGATCTGTGTGACAAAAGCCAGCGGCTGCTACACGGATGAGGACTTCATCGGGCTTTGGTTTTGGCACTGGGACATCGTGGAGAAGGGTGTAATTTTTATGAAACTAAACACGTCAACGAGCGCAAAAAGCACAAGATCTATGTAGACAACTTTACCTCAACCAGTCTCAACGCCTTCATCGTCTGAGGTACCGTAACATGAGCCGACATTTTTCTAATGTTCTTGATGAAAAGTAATGGATGACAATGGTTGTGGGAGAATAGTCGTGGTGTTCCTTTTGCGAATAGTCAGACGACTTCTCCAGGTTAGGCGCAACCATAGTATGACAGACAAATGAGAGTACCTAGTCTACAATGGAGACAGAATCGGAACGGTGCGCATACAAGTAGTGAGACAACACATGACGTGGTTCTCACACTGACACGTCTTGGCTCTTCTCGATTAAGCCAGTTGCCAGTATTCGTTCTTTTGATCAGTTCAGTAATCCCCATGAGACATCATTCATGAACTCATATTTAGGTCTCATACATTGAACCAAGTATTACCCAGAGCGATCATATGTACAGTTATCTGGCTTATTGCGTGTTTACAACTTGGTCATGAAGCCACTCTTCTCATTCTCAAAAATGTTGGTGAGTGTTCCAATATGAGGCAGAATCTCAACCGCAAATTCGTCGCCGTGCCGGAGCGCATCCTTGGGGGTTCGGCCCATTCCAACACCGGCGGGGGTGCCAGTGACAATGACAGTTCCCGGGGGAAGCGTAGTACCTTGAGACAGCCAGCTAATAATCTTAGGAACAGAAAAGATGAGGTCGCTGAGTGAGGTCAGTGGGGAACTTCGCATAACTGTGCGTGGTGCTACTTACTCAGTGCCGCTCTCCTGATACACTTCGCCATTCTTTAACCCTCGCATGTGAAGCTTGGTGGGATCTGTAATAAGAGATTTGAGAACCAGTGTTGGGCCTATATAGGGAAATTGTTAGCTCAAACAACCATGACCTCAGATGAACCTACCTAATGGACAAGCCCCATCAAAGCTCTTTGAGAAGGACCATTGAGACTGGTTTAGCTGCTGAGTGCGGCTGGAAACATCGTTGGCGGCAGTGTATCCAAGAACGTAGTCCAAAGCTTCGGCCTCGCTGACATTCTTAGCCGTCTTACCAATTACCACAGCCAATTCTGCCTCGTAGTCGCCAGACTCGTCCACCTGGCTCAGCTTGGGAATGGTTCCACGAGCTGGCCAAGGATCCACGATCGTTGTCGCTGGCTTCCTGTCTGCAGGTCAACTCAAAGCATAGTCTTGTGTTACTGATCAGCCAGACTTACATGAAGATGACTGGGATTGCTGGGGGATCAAGTCCACATTCCGCAGCGTGCTTTCTGTACTTATGCGAGTCAGATCGTGCGGTTTCCAGGAGTAAGGTAGCTTGACATACATTCAGACCGACACACCGAATAGTACCGATCTCATTTTGGGCAAGAGGGGACAGGACGCGGTCAATGGTTTCGGTAGTACCAGTCGAGGATCCTGGGGATAGGACTGATGAACCTGACCAAACATTGACAGCAACCTCTTGACCCTTGCGTAACGCAGCACCAACATCAATATCCTTGTCTGCTGGCTGGCCGATAAGGATCTTGGAAGGACTAGATCTAGGTACAAAGCGTACGAGACCTACAAGAGTTGTTAGGGAGATGCTTTAACGATCTTAAGATGATCTGCTTACGCTGGAGGGCAGATGAGGCCATAATATCTAGTGCGTATGACGTGGTTGGGAAAGCAATTAAGATAAAAACAAATAAAGACAGGAACCAAGAGATCGAGGCCTTGAGCTCTTTATAAAAGGCGGACTTAAGCCTAGCGACATTGAATTAATGAGTATTAATAAGTCCGGCTTCGGCATATTGATGTCCATGTAACAACGTGCGGCAACTGGGGGTCCCGGCGGGGAGACGCCGGACTGCTATCGGTTCGGGTAGAAGCCCCGGAGGGAACTACTGGAAAGTCAAAGCATCCATAACTAAGTAGGTAGGTACAGATATTGTATACATACACTTACCTGTCGATATATTAGCAGATATCAGGCAATTAACAGTTTATTATTCAATGAAATAGAGTTTTCCAAAATGATATGAATTTAAGCAATTACAGCAAATACTGTCTTCTATTTTATCCTCTACTTTCTCAGTCTTCAAACAGTATACTTTATATCAGAGAACGCAACAACAGCAACACGAGCATATTACCGATACTCTGATCAGGGGCAGTACTGCACTAAGCACCACTGCCATGGCTTATGTTGTTCAATGGCCAAAAGGAATGTAAACCAGCAAGACGCAAAAGATTATGCGTGATCCGAGAATCGAACTCGGGACCCTCCCATGGGAGAGGAGGATTTTACCACTAAACTAATCACGCTTCTATTTGTTAATAGTCGTGAGAGTTGATAGCCTATGTAGGAAATGAATGCTGAGCTGCATTCCGTGTAACGATAAATTGCTATCTGCCTACCGATGTTGGAGAGTTGAGACGGAGCAAACAGGTGAATGCGAGCTTCTTATATCAGTCGAAGCTGATAGGACCCGCCTATGACCTGCTTAAGATCGCTTTGTGGGGCAGAAACGAACCTTACTGCATTAGTTTTAACTCTCTTCCGCCATGACGCTGACTTTGGCCCAGCATAATCAATCAATATGGATCGAAGCTCAAAGTACCGTGTTTGCATGCAAGTTCGGTATGTAATTTAATCAGTTGGTATACGCGGGATGGATGAGGGACAGCACAGCAGCCCAAGCTTTGGCATACCGATACTGGATAAGGTAACGGACACGGCACTAAAAGGGGCAAAGGCCAGCTGGAACTTACACTGTCCACGTCTGGGAACTTGATACAATTCCAGTAGACGATATCTCTTGAAGTGGTACAGCCTATGGTAGCATAAAGCTGGCCCAGTGTAGAGTTTGGATTCCAAGAGCGAGGTTCGTGTGGTTCTCACGTCAAGGTAAGGAGAGAAAAGTCAGTCCATGGAGGGGCTTCAATCGAGCCTGAGCTATGAAAGTGGACCTTTCCTGTGGACCACTGTTTCTAACGGAGCCCAGCTTGAAGCTTCAGGTACGTACTGGTAATAGCCAACCTGAACCCCTCCACCAACAGTCGCCCACCTGAGCTGCAACACCTCGCCTCAATATCGTTACATATTCTACGTCACTACATAATATAGTTCTTCGGTCATATCGCTACCAAACCGCAAGACTTTCCTCGAATCACTCACCCTACAAACGCCTACCATGGCCAGCAAGGTTGACCGCATAGTTGCCCGGCTACAGGCCAAGATCGAAGAGGGTGATTATTACGAAGCTCAACAGCAGACTCGTGTCGCGGCATCTCGATACATCAAGACTTCTAACTGGCCTGCCGCAATCGATATTCTCTCCAATGTATCCCAAGCTCTGCTGCGCGCGGGGCAGGGTGGTAGTGGAGGAGATTTGTGTACTATGCTGGTTGACGTCTACAAGCAGGCAGAACTCAAACCTGATGCTACCGCCAAGGGTCGACTATTGACTTGTCTGCGACTATTCGAGGCTGGCGAGCCTACGAGGAAGAAGTTTATCGGTGAAATCATAGCGTAAGTGCTGCGTCGTTGTGTTGACGAGCTATCGCGAACGAGCATACTGACATCATTGGGGAAAGTTGGTCAGCAAAATTTGGAGAATACCCAGCTGGAGATCCTGAGCTTCACCATGTCGCTGGCTCACTATATGCCGAGGAGCACGATACATACGAGGCCGAGAAACATTTGATATTGGGAACCAAGGACTCGCCCGAGATTCTGACAAAGATGGAATATAATTGGTACAAGGAGAGCGAGCCTCATCAAGCGGCTCTCTTCGCCGGCCGCGCAGTTCTCCCATATCTCCTCGTCGGCAATGTTCGTGCTGCCAACACCTGCTACCGCCTCTTCACCAGCTCCCTCTCCAACGATAACCCGAACCTTGGTGTCCAAGACGTATCGAGCTCCGCTGGTGACATCCGCATTTTTCCAAGCCTGCCTCTACTCAACTTTCTTGGCTTTCTCCTTCTTGCTATCCAACGCGGCGCACCCGAACTCTACCGTGCTTTGGTGTCCAAGTATGCCACACAAATCAACGAGGCGGGAACATGGGCCGAGGCGCTTGAGATGGTTGGAGAGATGTACTTCGGCCTTTCCAAGCCTCGACAGAGCAACCCTCTTATGGATATGATGAGCGGTTTCTTCGGCGGTGGCGGCCAACCAGAAAAGCCAAAGCGTAAACAAGTTACGCAACGGCAAGATGCCCCCGCAGCGGAAGGTCTGGACTAGATAATCTGATCTGTGAGGTTGGATGCTGGTATACCATATTGCCTTGAGAAAAACATAGACAGCAGGCGTTGTAAGGTAAATAAAAGACTGGGCTAGCCACGGGGCTGTTCTTCTGGTTCAAACATCCAATTATCTTCGGCAAGGGCTGCCACTTTGGCTCGTAGACTTGCTCTCACAGCTTCAAGAAGTTCTGATGCGGCGTTAATAAGATGAGAATAACAAAGTCAAGGCCACGTCGCACCTTCAGGTTGTTCCGTCATAGCATGACGATGCATCTGGTGATGTTTAACTGCTTCTGCTAGACGTTGTCTTTCCTCTACTCGCATTTTAGCATGGGTAGATTTCTAGTCCTGCGCATGTCATACTCTCACACTCTTGTCTATGGTCTAGGGGCAACTCATCCTCGTCTTCCATCATCGGTGTCGGAGGATCCCCGAGCTCAATTTCTCCGTGCTTATCGCGAACTACGATCTCAGATGTATCAGATAAAATATCGACGTCTGAATGCAGTGTTTCGGCAGACGTAGAAGTCGATCCAGCGGTAGGTCGCCGGGTCAACTGGCTTTGAAATAGATTGCGGCGAACGCCTGCTGAAGAGGCGCCATTGCGAGAGTGGGGAACCCCCGTGCCATTCGTTGTTGTCCGTGTTCGATCTGCCATCGCGAGATCTTCAGTTTCGTTGGTCGTTGTGATATGAAAGAAATGTAACTATCCAAGAAGTTGAAGGTGATCAAAAATTGGTTATGTAGCCGCAAAGGCAGATGTTATGTCACCTTCTATTGACTTTCTGTGGGGTGTCCCGGGGTGTCTTCGTCTAGCCATCTTAGCTGCTTCATGTCAGGCTTACTCCATCCTACTCTTGTCTTCAACTTATCTGGTCAGGGCAGTTGCACGAACACTTGTGCCTACCTCCAATAAACATGTTAAGAGCCCAGTATCACTCGCACAACTACCTACTAAGTAGGTAGGCAATCAAAAAGCTCCTCACTTTAGGCATATGCTCATATTCACGTAGTCTCATGTTTCTCCAAGCTCAAAAGGCGGGATAGCATTCAACGCGTAATAGCCACCCTAACTCCATCCTTACAAACGTTGAATCTAAACCACTCTTATTTCAGAAAAGGTATATACTCGACAAGTATTGATGGTAGTCGAGTTGTGTTCAGGTATGTTGTCGTCAGTACTCCTTGCCATGTGTTCCTATATGTGGAACATCAGTAGGGCGGCCATGTGCCATTGGTGTAATATGCCATAAGCTCTGTCTCTTAATCGTACAGCTTGTCTTCATCTCCAAGAATCAGCCCAGCCCATCAATACGCCCCTGCATCACCCAAATTCAAAAGTTTATTCTGGTCGCTTGGCGGTGTTCCTACAGGGAGAGGTTGTAGGAGTACTCGTCTTCCATGTTCTGGCTGATCCAAAGGACGACAGAGCTGTGCGGACTTAGCGAAAGCGATCAATTTCCTGGGATAATATTCTTCTTACCTAACGCCAACAAGAGCGTTACTGAGTACATTTTCAATTCCCATACCTAGAGCAGGCATAGCGACGCTGGGCACGACGAACTTGAGAACAAAGACGGTGACACCACCGGCCATTCCACCAGCGAGAGCAGCGAAACCTAAGAACAGGACCACCCGAGCCTTCCACGCTACCCCATTGCCGCTGTAGCTGAAGGAATCGGCGCTCAGGCGTTGCTTTTCGACCGAGTTGATGATAAGCATGCCCAAGCTGGAGAAGATAAAGGGCAGCCAGTCAACAAACTTGACATGGATATCGGAACCGTTGCGCGATGACTTGGACCAAACTGCGGAATCAAGCATGATGTAAAAGGCGATGGAGAACTAAAGCGCACCAGGTGGTTAGTACTAGAAACTATTGACAAATAGGGTGCATGAAGTCGCGCATTATGCGTTAAGAGAGCCATGCAATGAAGAAGAGACGCCAGATACTCAGGCAGGGGACAATTTTAGATTCAACGTACAATAGCTCCAGCGCTGTAGACACCAGCATTTCGGGCCCAGACCGTGTTAAGCCACTCGGGCCGTCGGAACTTCCAAAGACGCTCTTCCTCCATAGTTAAAAATTATGTGCGGTGCGAAAGGTTTGGTATTCGTAGTGCAGTTGTCTGATGTTGCAGGACCGCTGATCGTTGACGAATGATAGTGTTGACGATGCTTGGAACTGGAGGCTGATAATGACGAGGCTCGCGCGTAGACGGGAACGGCCTTGCTTTAGCGCCGATTTAGATCACGTGATGCTTCTACGTCTGGAAGTGCGACATGGTGAAGTGGGTCGTGGTCGTGGAGACATTTCGCGTGGCTGGGTGTCATAAACTGCAAAACACAAGAATCCACTCGCGGAGACGCAAAAGATCCCCGTTGTAGAGAGTCATGTCACATTGATTACCCCGCTGGTCGGTGCGATGCTCGCTCCGCTCACGCAGGACCCTGAAAACAATGGAGTCGAGCTGCGGATAGTGACAAGTATCACCATAGGGCATGTACCTACTCACACAAGGTCTTGTAAGTTCCAGTTTGGCTTCGTACCGCATAGATATTCAGGGCATAAGTGAGGGACCGAAATATGGTGATGTGGCGCATATGGTATTGATCAAGGCAAAACTCTATTCAGATAAACATTGTAGGGAGCAGCATCCTCGCCGTTGAAACACTTTGCTTTGCATGCCGTTTCAACGGTGTCCAACGGTTCGGATACAGCGTCTCTACGTATAGTAGTATCTACAAGATAATGCATCAAGAAGGGTAGCGACAGAAAGCCACTTAACAATACCCAACCGTCGCGGATGGGGCATACAGCTAAGTATTCGTCAAATGTAACAGGATATTAACAATGCTTCGAACCTGTTCCGTTCATAGCTGGATAACAACAGATACTGGGTACTGAACTATCATATATTTACGTGAATGTACACACCATGGTAGCAACCATTATTAGACTACCTAGGCTCTCAGGCACAACAAGAAGAGCCCTCGTGGTTCGTGGGCCAACACAGAACAGCCAGCCGCTGGGGATATAAAGCTGACCACCATACCTGCGTGGCGGCGAGCCGTGTCTGTCAAGTTTCACCAAACGAATCCAAAGTGTTGATAGCCGCCGTATATTCAAAACAATTGCCGCATTAGCCTCTCCTAATAAAGACCGTGGTTTCTCCTGATATTTGCAGTGTTGCTAATGTTTTTTTCAGCCAGACGCTATCGAACATGGGCGAATGAGATCCTCCAAACAACACCTGGTCTAGACCTATTCCATCTTAAACATCAGGTGCGCCATTCTCCTTTTTACTGGCCTGCCCTTCGCAAACACCTGGCCCACGCATTGACAGGCAGGCATTAGGAAGGTGCAGCATGAGCAAGCCCCAGTCCCTGCCCACTTCTCCCTCTGTCGTGCGACCCCGTCTTTGAAGTCCCTTCCCCGTCCCATCGCTTCAACCCGATCTTCACTCTATCATACAATTGCTAACGCGATTTTTGGTAGAACGCGATTTTTGGTAGTGCGTCTCGCCCACTCGCTTGGTTACGCACACTCGCTCGCTCACCTATGCAGTTATTACATTCTTTATTTCTTTATTAGTTCATGTTGTATTCCTTCGTTCGAGTTGCAGGTGGCCGGCACAGATAACTTCACTAATTACCCATCTCTCGCTTGCTGTCTTCACTCCGCTCGCCCCCTTGCCAGAACAATAGACGCGGTATATCCCTTCGTACGTACACATTACTATCGAGCAATAAGTCGCCTCCTACTTTGGGTTCTCGAAGAAGCACGCCTGTTTTTCTACGCGCTATTTCATAACGGGAGCCCACATCTGCCAAATCAAGGCTCGACCTCCCCTTTTGACATTCCTAACTACCCTCGATATACGCAATTTATCTCACTCGCCCTTGATCGATCGCAAAACAAAGTCTCACACAATCATCCGGTGGTTTTTGACGCCTATCTCGCGAGATTACTTTCTCCAACAATACCTGATATCGATCTCAAGGACGTATTTTGTTTGGACAACCATTCTTAAAAAAGCCGTTTGAAACGACTAATTCATCATGAGACCGATCAACTACCTACCGAGACCTGACCTTTTGGTCTCGGTCTTTGCCTCCATTTCACTGTACGGTGGTCTGGCTATGGCCCAAGATACCAAGGATGATCCCAAGAATAATGACCCATCTGCTGTTCCTGCGGCGAGCGATTCGAAGAACAGCGATACCAATAAACCCACCAACACAGCTGCTGAGCCTGCCAAAGAGAGCAGTGATGACAACAAAGCCGAGCCAGCTAGTACTGAGACGAAGGATAACGCGAAGCCTGCGTCAACGAAAGACGAGCAACCTTCGAAAACGGAGGGGAAAGAAGAGCCCAAGTCTACTGAGGAAGATGATCCGGCCAGTACCGCGACAGGAGAGGGTCCAACCAAAACCACAGACATTCAGTCCACGATTACATCCATCGCCTCTTCTGGCACGGAAGAAGCTATGCCTACCTTGACAAGATACAAGCCAATTCCTACTTATCCAGCTCCTTCTGTCCCCCCTACCAACAATGCTCCTTTCATGCGGCACTCGAGTGCCCCTGACGGTACCGTATTTATTGCAGTTGGTGCCATCCTTGGCGCTCTTGGGCTCGCCATCCTACTGTGGCGTCTTATTGTTGGCATCCTCCTCCATCGGTCTGTTGAGCGAGCAGCCAAGGCCCAGCATGACGAGAACGCAAAGACAGGCTTTCCCGCGCCCCCTGCACCCTTCTATAAATATACTGATACCGGATCGACAATGTCTCTCTCTGCTGGTCGCGGCGTGCGACGAACCACCCGCGGACCTGTTCTATCGTCAACTCCCAGCGCCTCCAATCTGTTTTTCTCCCCGACTGCCGCAGCATCAGGCAATGGGGCTGGCAATCGTGGCTCTGCATTTTTACCATCTGGCTTTTATGCGGCTGGCACGAGCTCTCCCGGTGGCCAACACGAGAATAACATCAGCATGACCAACTTACGCCCTGATTCACGTGGCCACTTTGGCACTCCTTCACGACATACCTTGAATCCGAGTCCTCCAGATTCACCTTCATTCCAAGGCCGAAGGGATATCAGCAACTCGTCCCTCAATCTCAATCGACCACCCAGCCAACGCGCCCCTAGTGCGTTCCTCGAAGATCTCCTCGCTGACGATCCTTCGAGTTTGCCGCCTCCACATATGCCTGCCTCGACCGCCAGGCGTTCATCGTATGGCAGTGGCTCTCCTGGCGCGCACAACCGAATCTAAACCGGTATCAAGCGACCTCGGTCATGGAAAACTTTGCATGCGAGCGATATCATGCTTAAGCGTCCTCGTTACCAGAGAAAACACTGGGTGTTACAGGAGGGGGCATTACCTTTGAATCATTTTACAACAGCGGCGTCAAGAGAGTGGCATTTTTCTCATCAGGATATGGCTTGCGGATAATTCAATACTTAGTCATGAGAGGACACAGGTGTGACGATCCTCGGTAATGTGTACGTGGGTGTTATGAGTAGAGGTTTGGCTATTGTCGACGATGCAATAGTTCAGCCTGGCTGTAGGCAATGGCGTAGCTTTAAGCCTATCATGTCCGCTATCAGACCACCAACGTTCTACTATCTGCTTGGATAACTTGGGGGAGTTAACGGTTTTGATCCATACTCCAGAAATATCTTCTGGCTTTCTTAGTACATAGTCCTCTTCAAAATGATATCTTCATCACCATCTGTCTTTGTGAGTAAATGCAACCAAACTTGGGAGATTACCATGAATTTGATAGGTGACGGTGCACCAATCGAGGTAATCTGGAAGTCTCGGTACGAAAGGGAAACGTTGAACAAGTGTGATGTTTCTTACATACGAGAATACCTCTGTTTGGCTCATCATCAAACACCTACATAGTAGGTACCTATACAGGTTTGCTCTTACGACTGAGCAAAATCAAACAGATTGCAACCAAAATCAGCAGTTGTCAACATAACATAGCTTTAAGTTTGTAATAAACCACTCCTGTATTTTATAGGGAGAGTCTACCGGTAACGGGCACCATGACTATGAACTGACTGGACTGTACTCATATTGCACCGTATGTTGAATGTCAAAAACAGGCCGTTCATACTATTACATGCTCATCATTGTACACTATAGCGTTCTTCGCCCAGTACCACATAAAGCCCCATTCCTGATATTGCGCTTTAGCCGACTCCATAGTCCATGGCTGTTGGTCCCACAAGATGCATCGTTCTTCATTATGCATTAATAAATTATTTCATCCTCGAATCCTGCCCTGCCTGCGCCTTGATAAACCGAGGGGCATAAACAATATAAGCTCGGGAGGTCGTTGTAGCCCTTTCTCCTCAGTTATCATCATTCAGCTGTTCTTCGCTACTGTGCCCTTCTAGAGACCGTCTTTCCGGATGCTCATGAACAGGTACGCTGTAAAGAGAATCACGGCTGTCGTGCTGAGGTTGTTTCGGCTTCGATTGCTCCTTTTCTTTTCGTTCTTCCTCTTCCTGCAGTCGTTCTAGCTCCTCAATCTCTTTGATGGTCTTTTTGCTTGACTCGACGTCCTCTTCCGCCTCTGCCAATAGTAATCTTACTCTCTCGATCCTCGTCATGGCCCCTTCTAGTTTATCGAGACGTCTTCGTTTCTCTTGATCTCGGCGCTCCAGCTCATCCACGCGCTGTTCTAGTTTTGCCCGGGCACGCCGCTCCTCGGCGACCATTTCATTTGCCTGCTCGAAGAGGGCAGCGCTGAGCTCCTCAACCTCCTGGCTGGTAGCTGCAACCTTGCCTTCAGCTTCCTTGCGCAAGCATTGTTCTCGATTAAGCGCCTCCAGAAGATCTTCGGCTGATGGAGATGGCGGGGGCTGCAACTGTTGTGGGCGGTGCGATTGGCTGCTTATGGAACGCTGGTTGGAAGACCGGGAGGGGTTGGTGTCGATATGGGGAAGTTCGTGTGACTTGCGCGGGGAGAGGAAAGATGACAGCCGGCTGGTGCCGCTTTGTAGGAATGACATGCGAGCGTCTGTAGGCGTCGCAGGTAGTTGTTTCTGAGTTGGCGATGAGGGTAGCTGGGCGCGCAGATTGGCGAGTTCATCTTCGTAATCGGCCCAGCGATCGACGGCGGCAGTGGCCTTCTCATTAAGAAGACGGACCTGGTTTTCGAGATCTTCGATACGGGCCTGGGCCTCAAGTAGTTGGACTTGGCTATGATCGAGAGGTAATGAGTAGCCACAGCCCGGGCAGCACGGCGTAGAATCAGCAGAGAGAGTGGGCGCTGCCATTGTCATGACCATTGTCGTTGACATGGCCGGCGCATATATGTTGTTGTATGTGAGCCGTCGGCGGTTACGGAAGATGTAGGGCGGGTGCTAGGAAAGTCTCGTAGATGCGTTGAACCATGCAATCACTGAGAATATGCCAGCGAAGCAATTATTACCACCAAGGGATAAATATATAAGTCGTGGGTGTTGTTTCAAAAAGAAAGGTTTCAATGAATACAGGGATAGTCAGCCCAAGTGTCCCTATTTTTGTCGCTGAACCGAATGCGGGCAGTAGATTTGGCGCCTTGGACACGCGATAGCTTGAGGGGCGGGGAGGCGCTTGGGCGGCTGAGCAGGCGATATCAGTGGCGCGTGTCTTGGTGATCAGGGATAAGGCGTGGCAGGGTATGTATTTTAGACTGCGAAACAAATGGCGTTTCCTGTATACCCACGCATGTTACAGTAGGTAATCGAGACGTTGGGCGTTGACTTTATTTATGTTGATTCCTCCATGTACCAAGGCCAGGCAGTTAATTTCCCCATGTATCTTGTTAGGTATTCATTGGTTCCACTTATGGAGCAAAGACATAGACAGTCAAGTGCTAAAAAACAATAAACGATACGATATTTCATGACTCAGTCTCGTATCAAATTGTTGTTGGAATGAGTAAACATGGTCATGTCACGTCACTATATCTGATCATGTTACATCGCATGCAATAACTCTGGGAACACGCTTCTCAGGTGATATGAGCTTTAGATCAAGTTTCCAAGCTGATTCGAGGGAAGGCCCAACTAATTATCGCCCGGCGGTCCTGGGCTGAATTATCGTCATTGTGGATTCTTTTTCGACTCTCCCTAGCCCCGTCTCTTTCATTGAATTTGAGCGACGAGCCCAACCAGACGAATTGGCATTTATGCGAGAAGCCTTGCGCCATGAGATGACGACTGAAGGCCATTGTATGAATGGTATCCTGCGGCTATAATGATGAGCGCGTGCCTTGTTCCCTGTAGAATATAGAGTTTGCGTGTGCACTTGTTCCACGGCGGGTAGGTCTCCTAGCCAGATTGTTCTGAGACAAGTGATGTCGGGTGTCCTTGTTGCATCAGGACAGCTCTCAAACAAAACTGCAAGCTCAGCTGGGCTTTGCAACCTTTCGAGGCTCGCAAATGCCTGTTTGGGGATCTCTGTATTCTTTCCAACTGATAGGGACCATATCATTACCCGCCTCGCTCGTAGCCATAACAACGCCCAATTCGTTCGAAGCCGTCGATAGGTAGTAGTTGGCCTGGTCTCCAAGGGATATCTGGCACAAATATGTCAACATCACCACCATATACGAAGGAAAAGGGGAAACTCACCACTTGCGCGCGGACGATGTCGCCAGGCTTAAAAGACTCGTAAATCTTGACCTTATCCTTTTCTGTTGCCCTTACGTCTTGCACTCTGATCACACCCTGCCACTCTGTCTGCAGAACTGTGTCGCCAACTTGCTGAATCACCACAATCGCTTGCTTTGGCATCAGGCGCAGGACTCGCGCAAGGACAACATTCTCGACGTCGGGCAGTACCTCGCGCTTGTGGCCATGGCGGGCAACGGAGATAGTAGCCAGCTCCTCTGTCGTAGGTGCAGTGATCTTGTTGAGACGCTTTTGAGGGCCCGGGGTCTTTGCTGGGGGGGTCACAGTGACTCGGCCAAGCAGAGAAGAAACAACATTGCCCTCGTAAACATGTGTACCGGGCCCGGGCGCAAATTTGGTGACCGGACCTAGGATATTGCCGGGTAAGGCAACGGAGGGAATGTCGTCGACAGCCATAACCCTCGATTTAGGTGCTTAAGGTGAGGGGTGTGAAGGGTTTGCTTTATTCAGCTCCCGCGCGGATGAATATGCTTATTCACCACCAGAAGTCGTCAGCTCAATCGTTGCGGAATATCAGAGTTGGGTCTTGGATGACGAAAGCTCAATTCAGCCTTGCAGTAAGTAATGCAGTCTTATTGCATCCAGACTTTGCTGAAATTCTCCAAATCCATCGGGACGGCTTTAAATTGCGGGGCCGACATTGGAGCTTCATGGGTTATGTAAGCGCAAATATGGTGCTTAAGTCCTTGCCGACTAACTCCGTCTTACACATACTGAGTCCGCCGAATCGGAGCCGGGCTTTCACTCAAGAACACTATTCGACGACAAGTCTATCGGATCTTAGTGTTCCTCCTCGCTTGCACGATGCAATGCAGTAGTCCGGTTACTAAGACCTGCATGGGCGGGGAAGCGGTAAGGTCTTTTTGGCATGGAGGGATAGGCTTCGTCATGGAAGCAGGACGAGGCCAATGCTGAGCTACCATACCTCGGATTCGAGATCACCAGACCAGAGAGCGGTTATGCTGTGCATGGCATGAAGAGGAGGTTATGCTGAGTGACTGCCAGACTCATCAGAGACTCTGGTCCTAAGTCGGTCATCAACTCGTCTCGAAAGAGCAAGTCTATATTCCAGCCATGGTTTTTGGTACAGTCACAATGTGTTTACCATGCGTAGACCGCGCCGAGTAACCAATCGCTAATGTCGAAGAGTTCAGCTTGTTCAGCCGTTAGGACTGGGCAGCCTTGACTTATACCATGTGAGTTACTCCCCTCTGAAAGGGCTAAACTGGCAACATTCCCCAGTAACTGTTACCAACTCAGGCAACTTGGCATAACGAAACGTTCTGAAATCTATAAATCGGAAATGTACTCCGTATCGTGTCTCGAGTTCGAGGAATGGCTTCTAGTGCAAATAGTGGAGGAGATGGTTCCACGCGGGATCTCCACACCCACACCCACACCCACACCCACGCCTACACCCCTTGGCAACAACTGGCTAATGAGATGAGAGGTCCTTCGTTTTCGCTCAAAGATCCTAGGAAGGTGTTTTTGCTGGTCAGACCTTACCTACCTAGTATACGCGGAACCTGAACGAGTTCCAGAGCGAGAGGCCGAGCCGAAGAGCCATCATGATGTTATTCTCGATGAACCGAGCCACTTTCGGCCCAGGTCTCTGTTTCCATTCAGTCACTTTGTGGTCTTGCCTCTTGTGACAAACACCTTTTACAGAGTTGTCAGAGTCAATCCCGTGACTCATTGGGTGTCATTTCATCGTGAGACTCTCATAGCCGTCATCGAAACTGCAACGAATCCGTCCTTCACGTAAGTTAACAGGCACCGGCCCCCCTTGGCCCTATCTCCGCGTGGCAGGTACCCAGGTTTATTGCCGTAATCCGAATCTGTTGAGCGTCGGTTCAACAGGTCTCTAATAAAATGCTGATTTTACAGTGCTTTGTAATCCATTGGGTCCTTTGTCTGCTCTCTTCATCGACCATACACTTACAGGCGATGCAGCCACACCCAACCCACTCACACCCCCTGTAGACGACGGAATCTTTTTGCTACTGCCATTTTGACAAGATTCTATTACTTTTCTGATTCGCCTTTATTCCCTTTCCCTTCGTCTTAAATTCCCATCTGTCTCTTGTGTCTTTTCTCATTTCATCCCGCCAAGATCTACCTGTGGGCCGTCCATCGATCGTTTTTGTTTCTTGGCAACTCATTACGAGTGATATCCCGATCTCAGAGACGAAAGTATATTGTTTCCGGTTCAATTCCGCCGCCTTTCACTCCTCATAGTGTCGTTGGTCTCGCGGCAACCTTATACAAAGTTGGCATTGCTTGTGAGACTGTATCTTTGTATCATTAGATATATGCTTTAGCCGCGAGCTTCAGAGCTATTCCACGCCTCGTATCTGTAATCCAACATTCACAGGATATACGAGATTGATTCAACGCAAATATGCCTGATCCTGTGGACAAGGAGCTTCAGCCCTCTGATACCCAAGCAGCTTCTCTCTCCCCCACAAATTTCGAAAAGCCCAGCGACTCAGATGAGGACAAGATAAAGGAGCTTGGAGAAAAGGACGCCGAAAGAAGCGAGAAAATTGATGAGATCACCGAGAAAGATGAATCAAGGCTTGCAGATCTCGAGGAAATCAAGACTGGCGCAACTGAAGCTTCAGCAATTACACCGACAGCATCAGGAACTGAAGCTCAACAGAAGAAGCCATGGCATAAGAAATTGAATCCTCTCCGCTGGGGCTCGCCACCTCCAGTTCCTGAAAAGCCAGTGCAGAGTAGGGAACATGATGCTGGTTTCCTCAGCAAGTTAACATTCCAATGGATGGGACCGTTGATGCTTGTGAGTTTTTAACACTTTCTCAAATCCCATCTCGATGGTTGTACTTAAGATCTGCAAGCCACCAATTTCTGATATGCGGCGCGGCCGTCTTACAACGCTTTTGCTGACTCGATGATATCAATAGGCTGGCTACCGAAGACCCCTGGAAGAGAATGACATCTGGACTGTCAATCCGGACAGAGCCGTGGAGCCACTGACTCTTCAAATGAAAGCATCGTTCCAGAAACGAGTTGAAAGAGGCGAGAAGCACCCCCTATTCTGGGCTATGCACGAGACTTTTAAGGGGGAGTTTTGGACGGGAGGCGCATGTGCCCTCTACACCAGCATTATTCAGGTCATCAGTCCATTCACCCTTCGATACCTCATTCAATTCGCTGCCGATGCCTATGTAGCGAACAAGACTGGTGGGCCTCCGCCCCATCTTGGTAAGGGTATCGGCCTGGCCTTTGGCATCACACTGATGCAAATCACCCAGAGTTTGGGAACGAACCACTACATCTACCGAGGCATGACCGTTGGTGGTCAGAGCAGAGGAGTTTTGATTGGGCTTATCTACGAAAAGTCTCTGGTCATCTCTGGCCGCGCCAAAGCCGAGGGTGCTTTGCAGAGCAACGCGCCTGGTGCAAAAGACGGTGCTGAAGATAAGAAGGCCAAGAAAGCCAAAAACGCGAAACCGGATGCATCAGATGGTACAGGCTGGGGAAACGGTCGCATCACTGCTCTGCAGAGTGTTGACACGTATCGTGTCGATCAGGCATCTGCTCTCTTCCATATGGTATGGACGTCTCCTATCTTATGTCTCCTCACTCTAGCACTCCTGCTCGTCAATATCACCTACAGCGCCCTGGCTGGTTACGGTTTGCTTGTTATCGGAATGCCGTTCTTGACGAAGGCTATTCGAAGTTTATTTCACCGGCGACGAGCGATCAATCTAATTACCGATCAACGCGTGTCTCTTACCCAGGAAATCTTGCAGTCAGTCCGCTTTGTCAAGTTTTTTGGATGGGAGAAGGCTTTCCTCGAACGTCTCGGTGATTTCAGAAATAAAGAAATCCACGCCATTCAGATCTTGCTGGCTATTCGAAACGCACTCAATGCCGTCAGCATGTCACTCCCCATCTTCGCCTCCATGCTGTCCTTCATCTGCTACTCCCTCACGCATAGCGGTCTTACAGCTGCCGAGGTTTTCTCCTCACTGGCTTTATTCAACGGTCTCAGAATTCCTCTGAATTTGTTGCCCATGGTTTTGGGTCAGGTAATTGATGCGTGGGGCTCTGTTCAGCGAATTCAAGAGTTCCTGCTTCAGGAAGAGATGGTCGAAGATATGACAATTGACACCACAGGTGATGATGCGATCCGACTGGAAGGCGCCTCTTTTACTTGGGAAAAGTCCCACAAGGAAGAGTCTGAGAAGAGCGAGAAAAGCGAGAAAAGCGAGAAAAGCGAGAAAAGCGAGAAGGACGAGAAGCACACCCAGGCTCAAACCCCTCAGCACGAACCTTCTGGTGATGATACAAGCACTTTGGTCGAGGAGCGAGAGCCTTTCAAGCTTCAAGATCTCAGCTTTGAGGTAAAGAGGAACGAGCTTGTTGCTGTCATCGGATCAGTTGGTAGTGGGAAGAGTTCTCTACTGTCTGCACTCGCTGGTGATATGAGGAAGACAGATGGCCACGTTACCTTCGGTGCATCTAGAGCCTTTTGTCCTCAATATGCTTGGATTCAGAACACCACTCTCAAGAACAACATCATATTTGGTAAAGACATGGACAAGAATTGGTACAAAGAAGTCATTCAAGCGTAAGTTCCCTCCGTTGTCTCGCTTCAATTGTCACTAACATACTTTCTAGCTGCGCGCTCCAGGCAGATCTCGATATGCTTCCCAATGGCGATATGACGGAAATCGGCGAACGTGGTATTACCATCTCTGGAGGTCAGAAGCAGCGTCTCAATATCGCCCGAGCCATCTACTTCGACGCTGATATCGTTCTTATGGACGACCCCCTCAGCGCTGTTGACGCTCATGTTGGCCGTCATATCTTTGATAACGCCATTCTTGGTCTCCTCAAGGATAAATGTCGCATCCTTGCCACCCACCAGCTCTGGGTACTCAGCCGCTGTGATCGCATCATTTGGATGGAGAACGGCAAGATTCAAGCTGTCGATACGTTCGAGAAACTCATGAAGGACCATAAAGGATTCCAGTCTCTTATGGAGACAACTGCCATCGAGGAAAAGCGAGAAGAGGCCACGAAACCAGACGATGGCGAGCAACCCACGGCGGACGAGAAAAAGAAGAAAAAGAAGAAGGGAGCTGCCTTGATGACCCAAGAAGAAAAGTCCAGTTCGAGTGTCTCGTGGTCTGTCTACGCTGCCTATGTCAGGGCATCTGGTTCCATATTGAACGCTCCGTTGGTGTTATTCCTCCTGATTGTCTCTCAGGGAGCCAATATCGTGACAAGTCTTTGGTTGTCATATTGGACTTCAAACAAGTTCAATCTCTCTACGGGTGTCTACATCGCGATCTACGCAGCACTTGGTGTTGTGCAGGCTCTCCTCGTGTTCGCCTTCTCTGTGGTCCTGTCCATCCTGGGAACGAAATCGAGCAAAGTCATGCTTAGAATCGCTGTAACTCGCGTCCTTCGTGCACCTATGTCCTTCTTTGATACGACACCGCTTGGACGCATCACGAACCGCTTTTCACGGGACGTTGATGTTATGGACAACAATCTTTCAGACGCACTTCGCATGTTTCTGTTGACCATGGGTATGATCACATCTGTGTTCATACTCATCATTGCGTTCTACTACTATTTTGTGATCGCCTTGGTCCCCCTGTACATTGCATTTGTCACAGCAGCGATGTACTACCGTGCTTCGGCACGAGAGGTTAAGCGTTTCGAATCCGTCCTCAGATCGCACGTCTTTGCCAAGTTTGGCGAGGGCCTCACAGGTGTTGCGTCAATTCGAGCCTACGGGCTGCAGGATCGCTTCATTAATGAACTGCGTGAATCTATCGACAACATGAACGGCGCTTACTACATCACCTTCGCTAATCAGCGATGGCTCTCAATGCGAATCGATCTCATAGGCGTACTTCTTGTCTTTGTGACAGCCATCCTTGTTGTTACGTCTCGTTTCTCGATCAATCCTTCCACCGGTGGCCTTGTTCTGAGTTACATCCTTTCGATTGTTGGCATGATGCAATTTTCTGTCCGCCAACTTGCTGAAGTCGAGAATGCTATGAATGCCGTGGAGAGACTTTACTACTATGGTACTGAACTTGAGGAGGAGGCTCCTTCACATACCGTCGAAGTTCGGAAAACGTGGCCCGAGAAGGGTGAGATTGTCTTCGATAACGTCGAGATGCGATATCGTGCTGGCCTCCCACTTGTCCTTTCAGGATTGACGATGCATGTCAAGGGCGGCGAGCGCATTGGTATCGTTGGGCGTACTGGTGCTGGAAAGAGTTCTATCATGAGCACTTTGTTCCGTCTCGTTGAGATCTCTGGCGGAAAGATTACCATCGATGGCCTCGATATTTCCACCCTTGGACTTCACGATCTCCGATCCCGACTCGCAATTATCCCACAGGATCCCACTCTCTTCCGAGGAACTGTTCGCAGCAACCTCGATCCTTTCCATGAACATACTGATCTCGCACTATGGTCTGCTCTCCGCCAAGCGGACCTTGTTCCTGCCAACGCTGCATCACCCGAAGAAGCACGCCGTACAAACGACCCCTCACGTATACATCTGGACACTCCTGTCGAGGAAGATGGCCTCAACTTCTCGCTTGGCCAAAGACAGCTCATGGCACTCGCGCGAGCTCTTGTCCGAGGCGCCCAGATCATCGTTTGCGACGAGGCTACTTCCTCAGTGGATATGGAGACAGACGATAAGATTCAGGCTACTATGGCAGTTGGTTTCCGCGGCAAAACGCTTCTGTGCATCGCTCATCGACTGCGAACCATCATTGGCTACGATCGTATTTGTGTCATGGATGCAGGACGTATCGCTGAGCTGGATACACCGATGGAACTGTGGAAAAGAGGCGGTATCTTTCGCAGTATGTGTGATCGCAGTGGTATCAGGGTTGAAGATATACATGGTGCGAAAGAAGAAATGGGTCTGGTGATAGGAGAAAGCAGCCAACAGTGAGATACTGATAGCACGACCATGAAAATTGTATTCAAGCATATAGACTTAATATAGTCAATCATATACGAAAGCGCAACGAGCCTGAAAGATGCGGCATCTTGGTTCATAAATCACAATCCAGGTATTTCCATATGTTGCGGATCTGTATGTATGTGCATAATTTCCAAACTCATAATTACTCTGCTTAGACTGGCAGAATTTGGGCAACTCTGTGCGTCCTAAGTGAGATACTGTAAGGCCTGTCGGAGTTTTGACGCCAATTGCACAAGGGAACATCGAGGATAACATGCAGAGAGCACTTGATGGGTCTGCCCGGATCGACTGAAAGTTGGGGATTGTTGGCATGGAACCCGAGCGATCCTGGACAAAACGGTGCACTTAAGACTTTTCTTGATACATATAAAAGTATATATTCCTTGTAGCTCGCAAAACGCGGAACGCCTGGCATAACAAATGACGCTTTAGAAATATTCTAGTCTAGCCACTCTTTTATAGGCTTTGCCATTCAACTCAGAAACATCATCTCGTGTCGTCAGCTGGCCTGGCTATATGTACTTCTTGCAACGAGTAACATCCCACAGCTCAGTCCTCAATGCCGTTCCATGATTTCTCATCCTCAGACCTAATTGCGGTTTCAGACTTTGGCGTCTCTGACTTGGGTTCCTTCACAGGCTTGGAGGACTCATGGGACTCAAGAGCTATCGACTTTCGAGGCGGCGATTCTTTCTCGTCTGGAGAATTCGATCGTCTTCGCTTCTCTCCCTTGTTGGGAGTTTGTTGCTTGTCTTGTTTCCATTTAGGTGAGCTATTGCCCTTCGACTCATTTTTCTTCTTATTCGACTTGTTACCAGCGGGTGGCTGTGGCTTGTTCTTGCTCCAACTCTCGAGCATACGAGCAACTTGAGGCCCCCAAACCTCTTCACCCTTGGCCAGATCCTCATATTCGAGACAGTTGTCGTTTCCGACTTCGAAATCGCTCTGGCGTGTCCGAGCCAGCTCTGCCATAAGAGCAGCTGAGTCCAGCTTGGCCCCTAGGTCATGGCAGAAGCTCCTGACGTAGAATCCAGATGTTACAGTTAACCGCACCTTCACGGCGGGAGGTCCTTGGTCACTCCATGGGGGAGGTGTGCTTGTATCGGGCGACTCTGGAACCAGGTTCGAGCCCTTATTAGAGTATGTCGGCTGTGGTAGCTGTCCAAGAGCGCCAGACATCATGGGAGGCTCTTTGGACTTCCGTGATCGCTTCGATGGTGCGTCTTTGATAAGCGCGTCCTGACGCTCCTCAAAGCTGCGCTTGAACGATTCGTGCGCCGCTATCGCTTTATCGTCCTGTTGCTTCTCCTCTGGGCTCAACTTCTTATTGGTCTCTTGTTGCTTCTTAACCCTCCAGACCTGCTCCGCCAGGTTGCGCTCTGCAGCCTCAGCTTCCTCGGTTGGCCATCGGTGATTGTGCTTCCCAGGCTCATACCATTCCACCAGCTCGATGTCCTTAACCTCGACTTCTCGACCCTCAATCTGTCGTGGGATGGGCTTGCCTTCGCGCGCATACTCATACAGAGGCTTCCCGTTCATCTTCAAGGCAGAGTATAGGGGCGGGATCTGCATCTGACGGCCCCTGAACGTTTCGAGCTCCTTCTCAACTTTTTCGCGAGTGATATGCTCATATGGCCGCTTGGTCAGAATGCGACCTACTCGATCGTAGGTGTCGGTCGCGGCGCCAAACACGACAATGGTCTCGTACGTCTTGGTGCATTCCAGAAACTGGGGAAGAGACTTGGTGGCTGATCCAATGCCCAGGATGAGAACACCTGTAGCAAGAGGATCTAAGGTTCCTCCATGGCCAATCTTGACCTGCGAAGCTTTCTTGATGAGCTTGCGACGGGCGAACTCTTTGCCGGATTCGCTAATGCGCTTTGCGACCTCGGAATCGATCAATGGCTTGAAGAAGCTAGATGGATTGAATGCTTGCTGGCATTCGCGAATGACTTGCGCTGAGCTTTGGCCGCAAGGCTTGTTGATGGCTAATAGCGATCATGTCAATGCAAAGTTCGCAACGAAACAGAGTCAGCAATTCACCTACCAAAGACGCCTTCCCGGACCTGGTCCGCTGCCATCTTCAATGTCTTTCGGGGAAGTCGCATAAGCTCTCCAAAGGACTAGATATGGCCAAGGGAAGAGAAGAGGAGAGAAGGGAGAAGGGAGAACGGAAAGTGTTGAACTTGAGACCGTGGTGGAGCTTGTTAAGAAGATCCAGCGCCCGCCACCAAACGCACCACTCACTTCCTTGACCTCAGAGCTCGATACATTGTCTTCGGCGCAGGAAAAAAAAAGTCTTGTCAGCAGCATTCCCCGCTTAAAAATTACCAGGAACAATTAAAGTAGTCTAGGCTACAATAAGTCATGTTAAATGCGCGAACAATAGAAACAGGAGAAGCTTGGAGCATGCTTTAAGCACAATTGTTCAAGCGATTTGTAAGTTCGTGGAGTACTTGGGATTTTCAATTACCTTGAACCCAAAATAATCACTTGGAAGTACCAGGCTCACCGATTACCTGTAATACGAAACGGGAATACACATACTGCTCGAGTAATAATTTCAGCTCTAGAACCTGACGAGCCATTATCGGCAATCCTTGATTGGAGCAAAGGCACTTTAAGAAACGCGTTCTAGTGGGACAACACTCAAGAACACCTTACCTTAGCAGCTTAGGTACCTTGCCCCAGGGAATAAGAAAACTTGGAGGCACTTTGGAAATCAAATGCCCCTGTAGCTTTAGTGGGCTGGGCTATCAGTGATTTGCCCCGCCATCTTACCATCCATTTGAAGCGCGACCGCGTCCCCAGTGGAAAGTGCCCGACTGAATGCTAAGTTAGCTCTCATCAACTGCACGTTTATTGTATTCGCAACCTTTCTGCACCACTTTCACATCACCAACACCTCCCATTCTTGCTACGAACAAACCATTTCTCGCTACTCCATTAACCTGTGATTTGAAAACAAGTTGATATTTATCAACATCTCTGCTCCCTGCCTGCCGAGACCGACTTCCTCGTGAGCTCTCAAATTAACAACCAGCCAACGTCTAACGCCCCATTTCGATGAGCGCTCTCGAGACTTGAACATTGCAAACATGGTCGGGCGCCCCCGCCGCGCGTCTACGTCTAGTGTCGATACGGAAGATGAGAGTCAAAGATCATGGAAGCAGGAGAAATCGGTGCTGCGGTTTGACGCCGGTGGTGTGGACGCAGATACGACCTTCGAGATCAAAGATGCCGTCGTTCTCAACAAAGATGGTCACACCCTTGAAAACGCCCTCGATGTCGCCACTCGTGGCCCCTATATCATCCGAGGATTGCTCAATATCGAGGAGCAGGAGCAGAGAGCACGCCGTTGGTTCTTGCACACCATGATTATGATGTAATGAGATCTAACTGTATATCACAGTCATAATGAAAGTGCGTTCTTTGACACCTTTCGAAGTCAGAAAATGCGGCCAATACTCTATCGGAGAATCTGCAAGCGGCTCTCCAGTCATATGGATGCTGGGCACTTGTGCATGGTTCGAATTAACCCCTGCGCCAGCATACCTCCCCATATACAGAAAGATGCAGGAGGCTATACGGCTCTACTATAGATTGATGGAAATTTACCGGGATAAGAAACCCAAAAAGGCCAAGAAGAGCAAAAAAGATGCTTTGAAGGAACTCTACCAGGTATTCCATGAAGTACGTATCACGGTCCCTCATATGCTACTTAGCTATACAACGATCCTGACTCTTTATACAAGTATGCTGCCAGTATAGGAGATGGTTCAACTCTCGAGGAAGTGATCACAAGATGTGATGATCATGCTTCGTTTCTCATTGCTCAATGCATCCAAGACCACAGCGAGGTCGAGTGGTCCGTGACCCCTTTCTTCAAATGGTTGATAAATAGACATCAAGTGAGTATAAGATCCTTTTCCGTCCAGACAACTGAATCTAATCAATCTCTTCAGGAGCTATACAACAAAGAACTTGAAAGCGTGAACAATCCTCCGCAGCCCCAGAGATCCCCCTCTCTTGAGGCCAGCAACCCCCCTGTCTCACAGATATTGACCTCCCGAACTCGCAATGCTTCTTCGGGTCCGTCGACAGCTCGCGACGCAACCCCAGATATCAATGAGCCTGAGGACAGTCCTCCCCGACGACGATACTCAAGATCGCGGTCTGCTACTCACAGGCCCGAAAACGGTGTCGCTGACTTGTTCAGCTCTACACAAATTTCGAGAGACGGATCAATACGGCCAGTCAGCGTTCATTCCTCGGCTAGTGTACCAAGTGTCCGTATGGGCCAGGCGCCCATTACGGTGGATGCCCAGGACGATGCTTTCCGGTGCATTCTTGATGCCCTTGAGTGGGTTCGCGTACAGGAGATCAGCAAATCCAAAGGCGGGCGTCTAAGCATCTCAGCTGTGACCAGCGGACTCTGGGCAAATTTCACTTTCCCCACCTACAAAGGCGAGTTAAAGCCAGCGTATAGGGTGCCTATCAAGGAAGTTCTCCATTACAACGTGCACGATCTTTTACGGGTTCTTGACAAGGATAAATATAACGGCGAATTCTACTCCTGGCTACAAGAGCTCGCCGAAACGCCTTTCGACCCTGTCGCCATTAAACCATCAGATTTTCCGTACTACGTTAAACGACGTCAGCAATCTAACAAGAGCAACCCCAGCAAACCATCAACCCCTTCACAAGCTGGAGCCTCCTCAAGGAACTTTGATGAAAGGTTTTCAACTCCTCCCCGCTCTTCACCTGCAGGTAAGAGCCTTAGGCAACCAGGCCGTCCATCTGGTATAAAGTCCAGTCTTCGTCTGGCAACCACTTCTAGAAAGCGGCCTCACTCTGAAGTTGATAGTGATTCTGAGGATGAGGGCTCACAGCTGAAGCGATCTCACTACTTTTCTGGTGAGGAAGAGACCATGGATAATGCCAGTCACATGAGTCTTTCCGAGGATGAAGATTCTCAAGAAACATCTGAAGGCCCAGTCAAGATTTATCTAAGAGCAGACAACATCCCTACAACCGTTCCACGTGGCCCTGGTGAGACATGGGTCTGTGAAGAAGAGGATTGTGGATATGTGGTTCGTGGCGGTGATATTCAAAACTGCCGAGACCGTATCAGACGCCATTTTAATGAGCACGAGCAGCAGATGGATCGTGTGAATCTCGCCAGGACCGAAGCCACTCGCGGTCACTTGCCTGTAAAGTATGCTTATTTCCCGCCCTTTCTGATTCTCGTTGAGTTACGCTCCCCTTGCATTACCCAGCAAAGGCAAGCCACACCTGTAGACCAAGTTGCTACGGCAGCCTCAACTCCAACACTTGCGAACAGCCCTGTTGCACCCTCTCTCCAGCCACGAACACCAGAATCGTCTCCAATCAAGAGTCCTGCTCTTGCGAGCAGACGCAATTTTAGGTCCATTGTAGATGGATTCCGAAGGCGCGCCCATCCCGTTTCGGACAGCATTGATAAACTGACATTTTGATAATAGTCACCTAATGGACAAGCTCAAAAAGCTGGGTGAGAAGTCCCAGGCCGCCGAACAGCTTATGGTCAACGAAATCGTGTTACCCCAGCGCATCAAACGAAACCTGCTTGTTTAATCATATCAGACGACACTTGTCGGCTCTCGGGCTGAATCATACTTTCTGCATCAGCCCTATATTTTGTTTCAAGGAGATACCCTCAGCAATGTCGCAGCGTGAGTTATGACGAGACCAGTATTCAATGGTCATAGAAGTAGCAATATCTTGGGGATATTGTATGCCACAAAGTTCAACCATCACTTGCGGATAGTTGCGCACGAGTGAGCTTAGAATAGGCAATATTGTAAGCCAACTCAAGTCATGAATTATGTATTAATGCTACCGATCCACTTATACATGTGGATGAGATACACCAATTCACGCAATAATGATCATCAAATCCGCAGTAGATAGCCTAACAGCGCTGGGTCGTGAGATCAGCATATCCTTTAAAATTATGTAAATTACCTAAATTCCATACCCTGTAGTTTTAGAATGACACTCCGAATAAGCTCCATTTTAGTACACGCTATCTATCGCTCCGTGTTCGAAACTTTGCAGTTCGGTGGTCTAATTTTCGACTCCATCCGTAGCCATCTTGTCTTTACCCAAATTCTTGCTCGCCTCGAGAACGAATGCCTCCTCGATGGCACCCATCCTCTTAAAGACACGCAGCCATCGTTGTCCCCATCGTCGGATCATGGCTTCGCGATCGCTCGACCCGTCACCTCCCTCTATCAGCTCATCCTTGCTTCCACCAGCCCAGCTAACGAGAGCATCGTTCATGGCACGGAAAAGATCCTGAGTCGATTTCATCTCCTTGATGCGTGTCTCCTCATTGGTTTCGGGTGCAGCGACAACATCACGGCTGCGACGGGTGACTTTGAAAATCGTGTTAAAAACCAGCTCAAAGATGTGAGGTTCGGTGAGACTATCACCGCCATTAGTGCCGTTGGCTGGCGTGCTAGCCACAAGAGCCCAGTCTACCACGGTAAAGGGGGTCAAGATGGAGTAGTTGACAAGTTTCTCGATGATTGAGAGAGCAACACCAGGGTGTGCGTGCCAGTAACTCATGACGGCAGAGATAATCTGGGCGCGCGCCGCATCGGAGGAATTACCAGCTTCAAGTAGTCGACCCTTGGTCCGCTCGATACAGGCAAGGACGTGGCTTAACGACTTGGAACCAACCCAGCAAACGGCAGTCATAAAGACATCTGTGCTGGCAACTATAGGCTCCAATGATTGCTCCGAAGCTTGTGTTTGAATGCTCCTGAAAAGAGGCTCAAACTCCTCATCTGGTCCTTTCCGTCTCAAAAGACTGGCGATTTCCTGGCCCTCCTTGGAGAACGATGTTTCTGAAGCATAATCAGTAAGCTGCGCTGGGCCATAGAAATTTGACACATACCAGGATCCTGAAACTTGAAGTCGGGAACATCTTTCTCTTTCTCAGGGCCTACTAAGGGTAGGTAGGGTTCAGGGAGGGTTTTCTGAATTCTCTGGGCAAAACTCAGTCTCACCTCCTTATCCAGGGCACCCTTCAAGAACCACTTGCTGGGATGGGCATTTGGCAGTTGCGCATCATCGACCCATTCGGCCCACTTCCAGGTGAAGCCAAAGTTACTGAGATGGTGGGAAAACCAATCCATGAACCGATAGCTCAGCTCCAGGTCCATCTGAGGGCTGTTCCGGTAGAGATATCTTATAGCTCTACCAAGACTAGGGGCAATAGCGGCTGGTGCCAACTTGCAGGCCTCAGTGAGGACTGAATGGTAGTACACAAGCTTTCGCTCGGGCGTGGGCAGTTGGAACAACTGCGAAAACACTGTGTCGACAGCAACATCTTCTGGCTTCCATGTATTTTTACCATCGGGAAAGTTCTTCAATTCATCAAAAGGGGTGGCACGCTTAACAAAAGTACCGTCGGCGAAATAGCAATCCAGGTCCATCAAATAGCGAGCCGTCACATTACGGTTGAAGTCCAAGATGTTGATCGTGTCGAGAAGGCCATCGCGAATAAGCGATGCAGCGATGTCGGTCACAGCTGGGACGGAAGGGATCTCCTGTTGAGAGTAGACTGAAAAGTAGATCTCTGGAAATAGAGGCCGGGGCCCGGCGATAACAGTCGCGGGAATGGCGATAGTGGGAAGCGCGTGTTTAGGCGCATTAGAGAGTTTTTCTTGAGCCTCGATATCTTCCAGTGGCATCTCCCAAGGTCGTGGCAAGCATGATAGTTCCCAGTTCTTGGCTGCTTCGGACTGGAGCTGCTGTTGGAGCAGCATACAAACACTGAGAGACGTGCCAGGACTCTCCTCTTTGCCCTCGGGGTGATAAGGATCAACAAGTGCCTGGAGGGCATGAGGTTCGGAAGCAATAATATCTGTCTTCTCCATCAACTCCGCGGCCTTTTGCTGAAATTGTCCAGGAGCGGACACCATGATGTAAGGGATGGTGAGAAGAATTATCTTGACAATTTCGGTACCAATAGTCTGCCACGAGTCAGTAAATAGATTCAGGTTGCCATTTCGTTCAACTCACGTCATCCGAACTGGCCGTTTGGAGGTCGGCAGCTCGACTGAATAGCTCCTCTAGGATGGGAAAGAGACCATCACCTTCCATCAAAGACTGCAGACAGGCCAGAAACTTGAGCAGCAACTTGACATCACGCCACTCGCCCTGAGCGATCTTGTCTGCTGTGATTTGCCCAATGCGAGCGAGGATCTCGTCAACGAACTCAGGCTTCAGGGTATTGATGATGTGAACAACGGCGGCAACGAAGGGCGTCTTGAGAGGCTGCTCGAGCAGAAGTTGTGTCACCAAGTCGAGAAATGTCTTGCGAAGATTTTCGTCGTCATGATTTTCGGCCACCATATGTGCAATGGATTGAACTTCTTCCGCCCATCTGCGCAGAGGAGAGTCTGCGATGCTCAGAAGCTGCCGCCGGACGCGCACAGGAAGAGGTGCCGAGTCGACTCGTCTTCTCTGGTTTCGGCGATCGTAATGGTCGTCATCGTCTATAAAAACAGAATATTAGCAGGTGAATCGAAGGGAACGCGACAGCTTCGCGTAGCTTGCATAGGTTTCAGCTCGGTGCAACACACCTCGATATCTTCGTTTGCGGTAGCCGCCTGGTCGTCTGTCGTAATCGGCCATAATGCGCTTCTCGTGTTTGAAAACGCAGCTGCTTCTCGAATCTCAATGGTGGCTCGTAGTGATGATAAGTAAAGTTCGTGAGGTCGAATGCGAGGCTGCGTCACTGCTAAAAGTTTGGGCGAAGAACATCCACTAGGGACGGAATTAATAAGTAGAGTGATATTGGTAGCTGCCCTGAGGTGCATGAACTAGCGTGGGATTGGAGCATTATCGCACGAAGCGAAAAGTACCGCGAGGCTAACACGGTAACACCTGAGCTAAGCATGAATGCCTGAGGCAGGAATATGCAACCGCTGACTTCAGTCTGCTTGCGTTCCTGAGTTTCTCCCAACATGAGAGTCATATTACTACTAATGTATTGTTCAGATCCCTAAAATGAATTATACGAGAACCGTTGGCTGTATTGCGAGGCTACGAAGTGTGCGGCCAATTTACGGGCTTCCACATGATTTCGAGCTTGACATAACATAAAAGGCTCGATACTTGGCTTTTAATTCTCGAGATTGGTGATCACTCAAGTAAAATGATCTTCAACGCGTAGAAACCAAAAACACGTGAATTTTATCAACCTGCGCGATTGAAGTCTATACATAAAGCTGTGTGCTTTCCAGAGACGTCAAACCCAGAGCTCCCCTCCGTGCTTCAATGCGTCACGTCATTCATTCTTCTGCCTTTTATTTGTAATTCATAAGCAGTCCCTTATTCTTTATATCGTCTTGAACCATTGACGACTAGACCAAACAATGCCAAACTCCTCCACGTCTGCGGGAAAGCGAGAGTAAAATGCCACAGGGCCGTCCATGGCCAGCTTCAATTGATAAATTCGTTGCAGCGCTGAGGACAATATCGGGTGCCGGGTTATGTTCACCGCAGGCCATACCAAACCAAACCTTTTCAACCACTCATACGTCTCCAACCGATCCCAGGATCGGAACCCTCTGACCAACCATGGCCAAGGCATAACGCGTTACCAAAAGAAGAATTCAACAAATGTCATCGTCGCCATTCGCAAAGCCAACCATAGCCGAATAATTGGGTTCCTCCCCTGAGACGCATACAATGAAAAAAGTGCACCGATCATCCTCATGCATCAAAACTTGGTCTAAAAACGTAATTCCCTGTGATATGCATCAATGGGGTTATCCCTCGTCGTGACTAGCCTTAAGGCAAAACTGAGAGCGGGTTCATATAATGGGCACGCACAACGCCCAATCCCCTCCCTGCCGGGAAAGACTCCAACGCTCGCCAGAACACACATGCCTTCTCATCTGGCCCTCGACGCCTATACACCGTGCCTTATATCAAAGACCGACGCTATTAGCTTCAGGGCCATGTAGCGCCTGCCCGCCATCTGACCCGGCCTTAGCCTGGGCCATTGCTCCCAACCACTTTTACTCAGCTCGGTACTGGGAGTGGACGAGGCAGGACTCTTCCACAGCCGCGGAGAGCCTGAGAAGGGTGTAAGCAAATGCAAACTACCCTTCGCCTCGACGCGAGGCCGGCTCAATCGAGTTTCGCCATCATCTCCTGCTCCGTCAAGGGTGTGAAATGGTCGATATCAAGGCCTTGAGATGCTAGCACGGGTCGAATGTGTGCTGGAACAAGCTTTTGGTTCAGGCTGGGGGCGATTGAGAGTTCTGTATCTTTGTTAGCTTTCTTGCTGATGAGGTCTATGGAATCTCATCATACCATGGCGTGTAAAATCGAAAAGCGCAGGGAGTTCACGAAGCTGGCCAGTGCCGTGTCGCGAATCAGGAAGCTTTGTATTGGGGTCCCGAAGCTCGTCAAAGAAAGGATGAACCATAGCATCGATAGCTGACTGTCGCTCGGTTGGGGTGTACTCAAGGAGGCGGGCGATGAGGTCAATAGCATTGGCATCCGCCTTTCGGAAGACCTTGTTAAACGGATGAGGCTTGATCTGGGGGAACTTGTGCTCCATGTAGTTGGGGTTCATGGTTCGAATTTGTTCTCGAGTAGGAGTGCCCAGGACCTTGATAATTTCAACGAGCTGATCAATACCCGACTCGCCAGGGAAAAGAGGTTGACCAAGCATCAATTCAGCCATCACACAGCCAGTAGACCACACATCTAGACCAGTCAGCAAGGGGGTATAATCAGTATTTGTACAGCAATCTTACCAATCTTTGTGGTATAATTTGTCGCACCAAAGATAAGTTCAGGTGCACGGTAGTACCGGGAGCAGATGTACGAAACGTTGGGCTCATTAGGGACCAAAATTTTCGCACTTCCGAAATCGCAAAGCTTCAGGATGCCGCTGTTGGGATCCAGGAGAAGGTTCTGAGGTTTGATATCTCGGTGACAGATGCCCTGAGAGTGAATGTACGCCAAGGCTCTGAATAACTGGTAGATGTACAACTTGACCTCCAGGATGGGCATAGTAGTCTTCATCTTGTTGAAAAATCGAGAGGCTCGGTAGACGGTCTCGGGCACGAACTCTTGGACGAGGTTCAAGTAAACCTCATCTTTCTATGAGGGAATTAGCGGATTGGGCGAAGTAACTAGATGAGCGAGATTCGTACACGTTCACCATTGGAATAATAGAAAGCTTTCAGCTGAACAATGTTGGGGTGGCGGACAATGCGCATGATCTGGAGCTCACGGTTCTGTATTAGGGAAACCATTAGTAAATGAACCGGACAAGCTGAGTTGGTGCCTAGTACCTTGAATCGCTTGTCCTGAAGGACTCGCTTGATGGCAGCATCCTCTCCAGATGGGGACAGCTTGGTCTGGAAAACAACACCGAAGGAGCCATTTCCGACAATCTTGCATTGCGTGTATTGCAGGTCCCGAGTTTCTCCAGTCACTCCATCTTGGACCTTCTCGCGGACCACCTCTGCAATTGTGTCAGTTAAACGGTCATCTATCAAACCGGGCACAATATACAGGCCCAATGGCAGGGGTAGGTATACTAACCTCCCATCCGGAGGCTGTTGAGAGCGTTTGGCCGATGAGCCGACATTGTTTGGATGCGTATGTCCTATTCGAAGCAAAAATGCAGGCCAAGTGGGCAAAGTCGCCGGGGCGGTTCAATGCGAGAGGAATGCTTTGTGTAGTGGGAGCCGTGGTGGGCAAAAAGAGCGGGTCAATGTTGGTGACTTGATTGAAGAAGCTGAATTGCAAGCAGAAGCTTGGCCGATGATGATTTCTTAGCAAAAGGTCTGTATTTGCGCGAGACGAGTACAGGACACTTGGGTGACGATAGACGAGTAATGTCTCGGTCGAACAGGTTATCGGCACGGGCGCAGAGGGGCGACTCGTGAGGTTAATTCTGCACTCCAAGTTTGGTAACCGGTGAATTTATGGCTGGTAAAACGTCTGCCGGCTGTCGGAATAGACTATTGACCGTATGTGAGCTGGAGGCAGTGACAGGAACGATGCGCAAAGAATTGGCAAGGCCAAGGGTATCTGGGGAAACAAAGAGAAAACC